>PVKE010032686.1:0-18339 GCA_004027555.1 Craseonycteris thonglongyai
ATCGAATCTTGGCCCCGACCCGTGTGGACCCATATGCTGAACTGGGGAGTGCTCTCAGTTCGGTTCTCATTGGGGTGAGACCCAGGCCCAGTTCCTACCATGTGCAGCCCTGCATCCACCTGTGGAATGAAACCATGTGGAAAAACCAATGATGTGCAACTATGGAGACTGTTCTGGGCCCTCCCCCTTCTCTCTGTCTTTGTATCTCTGTGTCAAAAACAATAAAAAATAAATAAATAAATCTCAAAATAAATATCAAATGAGCTTCTTTTTGGCTTAATGCTACTGACATACCGGTATGTGTGAGAGTGTTCTGTGTAGACTGCATTTACCAGTTCGTAAAGATACATTTGCAAGCATTACAAGGTATATTTTGTAGATCAGCAAGTATGGCCTTGGAATCTGGCCGTGCAATCTACTTCACCCTCTGCAATCTTTGCACCATCCTACTATCCTCTCAAAAGACTCTGCCCAGTATGTCAGTCTCCCTAAAAAGAAAATACATTATTGACACTGTCAAACAATCAAAAAAATAATAGGTTTGGAAGATCATCTAGTCCAGGGGTCAGCAAACTAACCTGCAGGTTAGATCCTGCCCAGGGCCTTTTTTTGTGCAGTCCGTGAGCTAAGAATGTTTTTTTCATTTTCAAGAGTTGTAAAAAAAAAAAGAAAATATGAAAGAAATTGTTTAGGCTTGCAGTGCTTAAAATATTTACTATCTGTCCCTTTTCAGGAAAAGCCTGCCAACCCCTAGCCTCGCCTAACTGGCTGATACAGTAATTCTTTGTGCAATGTTACTTGGCAAATAATCATCTAATATATGCTTGAACACTTCGACTAATGGAAAATGCATTATATCTATGGTCAGCCTATTTCCTATTTGGACAATTCAAATTATTAGTAATATTAAAACTGCTGAAATTTTTCTCACTGTAGCATCCATCCACTGGTCCTTTTTGGAAGAAAGCTATTATTTCATGTCAGCATTTACTGAGCTCCCAATATATTCCAGGCTCTGTGCTAAGTGCTGAGAAAAGATGAATAAGATACGGTTCTTTCATCAAGATCTCCCAGGTGTTATTTCTTGGCACTAAAGCATTTGAGCTGACAGTCTTACCTCTAATTCCCTGTCTTCATGCCATTGAGTTAGGACTTTTTAAGTTATTTTACTTATTTCTGTATTGTATCCCCACATACACAAAATCCACCGTTGAATTTTGAATACAAAATTCAAAGGGCAAAAGGGACATACAGTGAAATTTAAGTTGTTCCACACCCCTGTCTCCTGACTCCATAGCTTCTTTCTTGGGAAGCAACACCTAATACTCATTTTCTAGCACAACACAAGATTTAGGCCCATTTGGACAGAAACTTTGATAAGTACTCATACAATGGTCTTTTTTTTTTTAAATCTCCTACCTGTGTAAGTTGCTGAGCATGATTTAGTTTTATTTTTATAAAAGCTTGAAATTTGCACCAAGTTTGGGTGGTAGACACAGCCCCAGAAGGTTCGTATTGTTTAACCACCCACCTGCTTTTTCAGTTTAATCTTGACTATATGTTTTGGTTACTGCTGGCTTTCTTATACTGCTGGGATTTTTGTTCATTAGAGTGTTGAATCTTCATCAAAGCCTTTTCTATTTCACTGAAAGTGACACAATCTCATCTTGTGTAACTCCTGGGTTTCACATCCTGAATATGATAGAAATAGTTTGAAATAAAATGGACAGACTTATAATGATACCTCTGTCAAAGTTTCTTTCTTTGAATGTGTCTGTATGTTATGTTGATGGCTGATAGAAATATTCTTTTAACTTCCTAAGCTAAGCAGAGGCCAGAAGTCTTACTTGCACTATGTAGGGTTATATAGGCAAGTCTTAATTTTTCAGGAAGTAGGTAAATTTGGATTTAGGTTGGTTCTACCTCAAAGACTTTGCACCAAGGACTCACTTCCTAGTCCCTCCAGAATTCCCTGCGGATCATTACTTAAATCTTCCCTTCCAGTTTAGGGAAAATGGCAATATGAAATGGTTGTGTAGGTTTATAATTGATAAATTTATATTATACTTGAGTATCCTATTTAGATGTCTCTAGTAGATTCCTAATCACATGTTGCTGCTGTTGCTTAAGACCTTCCTATTTTTTTTTTAGCCTGTCAGAGCAACAGCTCAGCAGCTTGACACCAACCATATCCTCTTGTGAAATAGGTTCTTGGTTTCTGTTTAGAATTTCCCAAAGACCAAATAAGTCAGGAAGTGTTTGAAGGATGTGCCTCTTATGTAAATTAGTTTCTTACTATGTCTGTCCTTCATCTTCTGAGTGGTCATCCTGAGTCACTTTCCTACAGCTGCTGAAGTTCTGTGTGGAATCTAGTTTTCTGTTTTGTGTCTGGCACTGGTAAAATTGCATAATTTTTTTTTTTTAATTAAGATTTATTTTTTATTGTTTTTGACAGAGAGAGAGAGAGAGAGAGAGAGAGAGAGAAAGAGAGAAAGAAAGAGAGAGAAGTAGGAGGGCCCAGAACAGTCTTTATAGTTGTAAGTCATTAGTTTTTGACATAGTTTCGTTTCACACAGGCAGGCACAGGGCTGTGCAGAGCAGGAACTGGGCCCGGGGCCTCTCGCATGGGAGGCATGTCCCTGTGAGCTGGGAGCCGAACTGGGGATCTCCCACATGGGAAGCTCACTCCAGTGGGAACCAAACTGGAAACCTCTTACATGGGAAGCATATTTCAGTTCAGCCTATGGGGCCGCACGGTCCAGGGCCAGAACCAGGACTCAATCCTTGGACCCTGGGGCTGTAAAGCAAGCATTTAACCTGCTGACCCATCCCAGTATCCCCAAAATTTCATCTTGATGACTTTAGCCGGTCATCAAAATGATAAAAACAAGTAAGTTGCCATTGAACTTCAAGAGTAAGTTGTGGATGACTAAACTGTATAGGGGCCTGATGACCCATCACAGGATTGCAAATGAAATCCAATTGTACCACTGTGTGCTGCTGTGTTGATTTCCTTCCATACTGGATGATTGCTCTGGCCACAGTCTTTTATTCTGACTCAGTGGTAGAGGAAATTAGTATATAATTTTTTCAAACCAATTGGTTATTTTTTAGCATATGTAGGGCTGATAGTTTAAAAGTTTTGAGAAAGGGTGATGGTTGGTACTTCTCTCAAGGCATTATAGTATAGTGAAGAAAATCAGGGCTTTGAAGCCAGCAAACCTGGCATATAGACTCAGCTCTTTCACTGTGTGACTTTGTGCAAGTTACTTAACCTCTCAGTGCCTCCATTTTCTATAAAGTGGGTATAATACAACAACTTTGGGTTTGTCATAGATAATATGCAACATATTTATGTAGAGCTTGGCACAGGATAAGCATTCTGTTGGACTATATTTATTGCTGCTGCTGCTGCTGCTGCTATTACAGTGGTCCTCCCTTCCCGCACTTTGACTCCCTGCAGTTTTAGTTTAACTGCTGTCAACCTCTGTCTGAAAATATTAAATGGAAAATTCTAAATATAAACAGTTCATAAGTTTTAAATTGCATTATTCTGAACAGCATGATGAGATCTCATGCCATTTCAACCCAGTGGGGACGTGAATCATCACTTTGTCCAGTGTAACCACACTGTATATACTACTTGCCTGTTAGTCACTTAATAGCTATCTCAGTCATCAGATGGACTGTCATAGTATCACAGTGCTTGTGTTCAAGTCACTCTTATTGTACTTAGCAATGTCCCCAAAATGTAAGAGTTGTGATGCTGGCAATTCAGATAAGAGTGGATGACTGTATTTTATAAGTTTTTAAAAGGGTATGATCTAAAAAGCAAGTATTATTCATTGTGGTAAATGCTCTAGTGGGAGTTTTTATTTGTCATCATGGAGAAGGGAACCATTGATACTCATTGACTATAGCAGGGGTGTCAAACTCAATTAAAACATGGGCCATTTGGTGCAACAGGCAAGATTCACGTGGGCCACATCACATTTACAAACATCACCGGAACTGAGTCAGCGCGTTTATACACGCCCACAGGCCCCCAGGAAAGGCACTGGGCCATGTGTATACTGGTGTTCAGTAGTTAAAGGGCTAACGAGGGAATTGTGTGTACGGTATTGCCTCGATCTCCCCTAAATGCTATTTTCTTCATAACAATTTTTTCTATTTTTATTTTATTTCAGAGCATCGTGGGCCACAAAAACTTACTTCGGGCCGCCAGTTTGACACCCCTGGACTATAGGTATTAATGAGAGCTCCATGAAGGATCTTAAGAGAAGAAAAGGAATTTTCCTGGTAGATAGTAGGAGAGATTTCCTAGGGGCAACAGCAAAGGCATAAGTTTGGGAAACTATCAGGCAAAGGTAGCAATGACACCTGACTCTGAGTCTTAAGGTCAGTAAGGGTTTGTTTGTTTGTTTATTTATTTATTTATTTATTTATTTATTTATTTATTTTAGAGAGAGACAGGAGGAGAGAGAGAGATAGAGAGAGAAGGGGGAGAGTCCAGAGCAGTCTTCACAGTTGTACGCCATCAATTCTTGACATGGTTTTAATCCACAGGTGGGTGGGGGCCACACAGTGTGTAACTAGGCTGGGGACCTTCCACCTGAGAAGCCCGTCCAGGCAGGGCTCACCCCAGTTCAGCATATGGGTCTGCATGGGCCAGGGCTGGGACCAGGACTTGATCCTCAGATCCCTAGACTGCAAAACGAGCTGTTGAACCTGCTGAGCCACCCTGGCTTACCCTTGTTTGTTTATTTAATCAAGGGAGTCAACTATCCAGATCATTTCTGGTGATGATGTCCCATCTGGTTTGGGGAAGAGAGAAACGGAAGTCAGTGACTATTTATACATTCTACTGCAGAAATATTAGTCTATCTGGTCACAGGGCAATTGGACAGGATGGAAAGTGAAGGGACCTCATCTATTTGTGCTTTCTGAAACTGCTTTCCTTTAATATTGTGCTTCTCAGGCTGGGGTACGTGTACCTCTGAGAGTGTGCAGTGAACATACAGAGTTATAGCATATGCCTGCTTGATTGCCCGGAGTGTCAAATTTATTTGATGATTTGAGGGAGAAAATGAAATATTAAAGGAAATATAGTAAAGTACAAAATTTCCATGCATTTAAGTGATAAAAGATGGCATTTCAGAAAAATGCAGGTACTGTGGTCCATGGGAAGAAACATTTTCATTCTCCTCAGCTGGAGTGCATTCAGAACTCTGTTTGCGTTGTTGTGTTTCTAACTGGCTGGACTGTGGGTTTTGTACTTGTAAACTTCTGTAGGACCACACAGGATAGCAAAAACTGCTGAGACTATGACTGTGTGGAAGAAAGAATGTCAGTATTGCATCAGTCAGACTGATATTAACAAGAAAGGAAGATGCACAAAAGTGGAGGCCTGAAGGATGACTTAGAGAAATCAGTTGTGTTATAAGGAGACTAAACTTGACAGCACAGGCGAATTTCTCAGGTTGATTTCCAAAGATATGTCTTCAGATAGCCCAAATACTTCTCATATGTTTTGTTTATTTGTTTGTTCCCCCTCCCCCCCAGTTTTATTGAGAAATAATTGACATATATTACTGTATAAGTTCAAGGCATACAGCATGGTGAAATGATTACTACAATAGGTTCTGTTAACTTCTATCTTCACATCTAGCTACACTAAAAAGAAAAGAAAGAAAAAATATCCAAAATATATTAACCCATTATCAGATATATGGTTTGCAAATACTCTTTCCAATTCTGTAGGTTGTCATTTCACTTTGTTGATTGTTTCTTTGCTGTGCAGAAGTTTGATATAGTCCTACTTGTTTATTTTTTATTTTGTTGATTGTGCTTTAGGTATAATATCCAAAATATCATTACCAAGAACCATGTCAGAGAGCTCTAGTCTTAAGTTTTCTTGTAGGAAGTTCATGGTTCAGGTCTTACATTTAAGTCTTTAATTCATTTTGAGTTAATTTTTGTGAGTAGTGTAAGATATGTGTCCACTTTCATTCTCTTACATGCAGCTATCCAATTATCCCAGCAACATTTGTGGAAAAGACTGCCTTTTCTCTGTTGAGTATTCTTGGCTTCCTTGTCAAATATTAACTGACTGTATGCTGGGGTTTATTTCTGGGCTTTTGGTTCTGTTCCATTGGTCTATTTGTCTGTTTTTATGCCAATATCATACTGTTTTGATGACTTTGGCTTTGTAGTATAGCTTGAAATCAGGAAGTGTGCTACCTTCTGCTTTGTTCTTCTTTCTTAGGATTTTGTTGACTATTTGGGATCTTACATAGTTCCATATAAATTTTAGGAGTGTTTTTTCTACCTCTGTAAAAACGTCCATTGGAATTTTGAAAGGGATTACATTGAATTTATAAATGACTTTTGGTAGTATTGATGGTTTAACAGTATTAATTCTTCCAACCCATAAAAATGGGCTACTTTTCCATTTATTTGTGTCTCCTTTGATTTCATTCATCAGTGTTTTATAGTTTTTGAAATAGAGATCCTTCACCTCCTTAGTTAAATTTATCCTAAGCATTTTATTATTATTATTATTATTATTATTATTTATTTATTTATTTTTGACAGAGAGAGAGAGATACAGAGACAGAGACAGAGTGAGAACTGAACTGGAGGAGCTCCCAGTTCAGCCTATGGTTCTGCACGGGCCGGGGCCGGGATTTGATCCCGGGTCCCTGGCGCTGCAAAGTGAGCGCTTAACCCACTGAGCCATCCTGGCTTCCCCACATTTTATTATTTTTGATACTAATGTAAATGGGATTGATTTCTTTATATCTTTTTCAGAAAATTCATTCTTAGTGTATAGAAATGCTGCATATTTTTTGCATGTTATTTTTGTATTGTGCAACTTTGTTGATTTCATTGATTAGATCCAACAGTTTTTGGACTAAGTCTTTAGGGTTTTCTATATATAAAGTCATGTTATCTGCAAATAGAGACTATTTTATTTCTTCCTGTTTAATTAAACATTGTTGCAATTTTTTTTTAACATGTTTTGTGCTATTTTGTTTTGTTCTATTTTGTTTTTTAGTAAGCAACAAATAATGGCGGCAGCTACAGGGGATACTGGACTCTCCAAACTGCAGTTTGTCCCCTTTAACAGTGCCTTGGATGTTGGATTCTGGCATGAGCTAACCCAGAAGAAGCTGAATGAGTATCGGCTAGATGAAGCTCCCAAGGACATTAAGGGTTATTACTACAATGGTAGGCATTACTAAACTCTTATCTTCCATCATCTTCTGTTATTTTCTGTGCCCTCCAGTATAGAGTCAACTTTAACAGGGACAGACACCCTGTCTTTTATAATTAATGGTCTTTACTAGCTTCTGTTTTATTTCCTAATTTTTGACCCATGTTCATTTTCACTTCTTTTCCCCTGGGAAAAGAAAGGGAGAAGTAATGCCCAAGTTATTAATCTGAAGAATTAATACTGATTACTTAGTATTTCTCGGGGAGGAGAGTGGAAATATATTTTTTAATCAATTTTTAAAAAATTCTTTGCAAACTTCCTAAATTCACAAAAAGCTCTTTCATTTTCTGCAAAGTTTCTATTTTGTTCGGATAACCAAGAATTGGATTGGGCACTTTGGGCTCAACAAAGAGAACAAAATTATGTACAAATGTTTTTGTTATAAATGCTGCTATTACTGACTTAAGATTGAACATGTGATAATGCTTCTGTGCAGGTGATTCAGCTGGGCTGCCAGCTCGCCTAACATTGGAATTCAGCGCTTTTGACATGTGAGTATTTTTTGCTCCAAATTTATAGTACAGAACACTGTTTGCTTTCTGCAAGGAAATGAGCATTTTGAACTTGCCTCATAGATGGACCACAGGGAAACTCAGGGAGCTCCTGAGCAGGCCCAGCTCCTTGTGACTCCCATAACTCAGGGACAAGTGCTAGATGCTTAGGACTATCTTTTTTTTTTTTTTAAGATTTATTTTATTGATTTTGACAGAGAGAAACAGAGACAGAGGGAGAGACAGAAAGAAGGGGGAGGGCCCAGAGCAGTCTCCATAGTTGACATTAGTTTTCCATATAGTTTCACTCCACAGGTGGGCACAGGGCTGCACAGGGCAGGACCTGGGCCAGGAGCCTCCGGCATAGGCCCCGGCAAGAACTGAACTGGGGGCACACCCCCAGCTCAGCATGTGGGTCCACATGGGCTGGGGCCGGTATTCGATCCTCGATCCTCGGTCCCCGGGGCTTCAAAGTGAGCGCTTAACCCGCTGAGCCATCTCAGCTTTCCCACTTAGGACTATCTTATTTATTTGTTTAGCAGGTGTTTATCAGAGCCTGTTTGGTGCCAGATACCATCTTTCTAGATTGACTTTGAGACTTAGATAATACCTCTCCTGATTGAAATTGTAGTTAATATTTTGTGATTCTTTATTGGAACCCTGTGACTTATCTCTTCAATTGCTTATCCATAGGCATCAAAGAATGTTTATTAGGCTACTCTGTATATATGCCACTGTGCAAGGCATTATAGGAATATACAAAGAAATAAGACATACATCTTCCAAAGAATTTTTTTATCTGTTTGGAGGCTATGGAGAGTTGCTGGAGAGAAGAAAGACATTTATTGACTTAATTAGTTAGAGATTTTCTGCATACATAATTCTTTCAGATCTTCCAGGTGTGGTTTTTCTCTCTTTTAGATGAGGGAACCCTGGGTCAAAAGGTAAAATGGCTTGTCGTAGGTCACACGTGGCCTAAGTTAGGAAGCAAAGGTGAAAGAAGTGTATTTCTGAGTTTGCAATCTGAGTAGCGGGGGGGCATTTTGTTTATAGAGCTAGAGAAACCAGGATGGGGCTACAGTTTTAGGATTTATTGTTTTTTTATTATTTTTGACAGAGAGAGAGAGAGATAGAGAGATACAGAGACAGAGAGAGAACTGAACTGGGGGCACTCCCCAGTTCAGCATATGGGTCTGCACGGGCCGGGACCGGGATTCAATCCTTGGTCCCCGGGGCTGCAAAGTGAGCGCTTAACCCACTGAGCCATCCCGGCTTCCCCATACAGTTTTAGGAGGAGGTAAATTTGGTTTAGGACAAATTTGTCCAACCCGCAGCTCACAGGCCACATGCAGCCTAGGACAGCTTTGAATGTGTCCCGACGCAAATTCATAAACTTTCTTAAAACATTATGAGACTTTTTGTGATTTTTTTTTTTCTTTTTTAACCACATTAGCTATTATTACTGTTAGTGTATTTTATGTGTGGCCCAAGACAATTCTTCTTCCTATGTGGCCCAAGTAAGCCAAAAGGTTAGATACCCCTGGTTTAGAACATGTTGATTTTGAGGTGACAGCATTCAGGAGAAGTGCCCAGGATACACTGAAGTCAAGGAAAGAAGGGTCAGACTAGAGTTGGGAATCTTACATGTAGAAAAAAAATCATGAAGTTGTGAGAGACGAAGAGACTCCAGTGTAAGAACAAAGGGCCAGAATAGTGAATGTACCTGACTAGGAAAGGCAAGAAGATCCAGAACTAGCAAAGGAGTCAGGAGTTGTTAGATAGGAGAAAGAACCAGAAGAGTGTTATAAAAACCACAGAAGGAAATGTTTCCAAGGAAGGAAAGATTCAGCAACATCAGAAACAGAAACATCAGACAGAGTTCAATGCAAGGATCATTGGATTTGTTGACTAGGTCTTTTGTGGTCCTCTCAAACTGAATTCTACAGAAAAAGGTGGAGCAGGAACCATGTTGGGGGGCTGTAAGACAATTGAGAGTTGGAGAATTAAAGGCTCCAGTGAAGTCAACATGTATTTGGGGAAACAAAAGAGGTCTTTGTAAGGACTACCTGATTTTTTAAAATGGCATAGTCAAAGGGTAAGGTATTTCAAATAAAGTATCTGTAGAATTTTTTTTTTAATCTCTTCAAAAGTCAACATATATTATTATTCCTTTATGTCAATCAAATTGCACTATTAAATTTATAACATAGGTGTAAAGTAATGTTAGTATTTATATCTTTAAAAGGTATATGTTGGTGTTTCTTGGTTCTCTTCAGAACTTTCTTGCTTCATAATTAATTCCTGTGATTAGTTGTCAAAACTAAACCTAGTAATTCCTCTCTTGTTTTGGCAAAGACTAGCTCACTTTTGGAGCAATTGCAAGATAATGAGGAAAATACAGTGTGCAAGCAGTAAATTATTTGAAGATGGTGAAGTGGGGAATATCAGCAATGTACTTTTAATGTAACCTGGAGAGTAGTTTTCATCACAAGCTAGCCTTGCTCTTATCTTCATTCTAATATTAGACTGAAGGTTATTTAAGGTTATTTAAAAGACATTAATAGTTTTGTTCTTTGTAACAACTATAGAAAAAAGCAGTTCAAAGAAGTTAGGCTTAATCTTATTACAAAATCCAAACATCTTAAACTTCAGTGATCCAGACATTTTAGTTAAGAAAGATAAGAAAATCTGTGATCCTGCATCTGTTACTTCCATAGAAATTGTTTGATTTTTCTGGTCATATTTTTTCATTTAGCTACTGAATACTCAGGATGTGTGAGGCTCCGTGCTAGGCAGTGTGGGAGATGAACAAAAATAAAACATGGTCCCCAGGGTTGTGAAAATAGCCCTAAGTTTGAAGACCTAGTATCTTTAGCTGATTAACCAAGTTACCTAGAATAAGCCTTTTTATTTTTCTCAGCTTCAATTTTCTAATCTCTAATTCTCAGTTGCTAATATTCCTTCTAGTTTTAATAGTCTGTGATTTTCTGAGTCCCTCTTTCTGAGGATAGTTGGCAGGATGGTTTGAATGTATGTTTCCCCCTGCCCCCATTCATGTGTTGAATATTCAGTGCTCGTGGTTATAATTTTAGATGGTAGGGCTTTTGGGAGGTGATAAGATCATGAAGGCAGAACTCTCACAATTGGGGTTAGTGCCCTATCAGACAAGCCCCAGAAAGCTAACTTGCACCTTTTGCTGTGGAGGACACAGTGAGAAGTGGGCAGTCTGCCACCAGAAGAGGGCTTTTGCTGGAACCTGACCAAGCTGATACCTTGATCTTGGATTTCCCATCTCCAGAACTATGAGCAATTTTTTTCTGTTGTTTTTATGCCACCCATTCTGCTGTGGTATTTGATATAGCAGCCCGAACAGACTAAGACAGTTGGAAAGTTTAATGAAAATACCTGGAGCTCCTCAGAAAAAAATTAGTTATTTATATCCATATTATTTTCATTATTATTGTTCTTTGTTTTCAGTGCTGTATACCTGCGTGTGTTTGTAGGGGAAATCTTTATGAGTTTATTCATCAAACAGCGCTTCTTATGTGCAGAATGTATAGGTCTTAGGAATACAAAAACTTATGAAACACAGAGCTTTGGAGGAGCCCTGGATAGAGATATAAAACAAATATTTGCATTATATTGTGTTCCATGCTGTAATAAATGTAGCAAGGTAATAGTTATTTTAGAAATGCTAATTAATTGCTTCTTCTGTGTCTTGATAATAGAATGTACTAGGATTGGGCATACAGAGAGAAATAAGATACAGTGCAAGAACTGACAGTTCTAGTTCTCACCTAATAGATGCCACAGGTATCTCAGCTTTGCATAGCACCAGATAAATGCCTTTTATGAGTCCGTGGAAGCCTCATGGCTATCTCCCAGAAGGTAGCAGCACAGGATCCAGTCCTCTACATTGTCTTAGGTGAAGTATCAGTCAAATAGCTTTTTTTAAGGCACCAACTGTCTTGCATTGGAGGGTGCTGTCTTAAGATAGGGTGTACTCACTAATACTGATCCAGACCCATAAATAGAATGGCACAAACACAGAGCAAGTTCATTTCTTTGGGTGGTGGTCCAGTCTTCTTCCCTCTTATGGCTCCATCACCCTGGGGTACATGGCTTTGTGTGCTACTTAAGACTGAATTTACCTTCAGGTAACAACAGATAGAAAGGGAAAGAGTGCTAGGGAGAAAGCAGGTGGGAGAAACACACACCTAGTCTCTTAACGGTATTACTTGGACAGGGACATGCATCCTTCCACTCAGATTCTGCTGGGGAGACCAAAAAGCCTCAAGGCTTCAAGGAAGACTTGCAAGGAAGACTGGGAAATGTGGTGCCCAGTTACTAATACAGGCATCTTGTATGTGTTCTGTTTCTGTTTAAGAAGAGAATAGAGTTTGATGTACAATCTCTGTATAAATGTGAAACTGGTTAAAAAGAAAAGTTTTTCTTTCTCTGTGCCTCTTTTCCTTGGAGAACATTTATCTTTTTAGTCATAAGAAATATTTGTCTTTTGTAAGCCTCAGGTTGGACTTAGAGAAATAGAAGCCATAACCCTTGCACTCAATTAACTTAAAAAGTATCTAAGGAAATGAGACTCAGATGCAAAGTCATCTGTGCAGGACACAGGCTATGCCTTATTCTCTGCTATCTCACTAGTACCTAACACTGATCTGATGTGTACTAGTTGCTTAAGATAATTGCTGGATTCAATTACAAGCAATCTAAGTGTGTGGCTGTCAAAATGGGATAGGGTGTGGTTGATGGAAAGATACCAATGGAATCTGTTAGAGAATGTTATAAACAGAAATTCAGAATTGTATGAAATCTGGAGATAACACAGCATGCCACCAGACTGAGTATGACTTCCCAGGATCACAAAGGTCTCTGTGACCAAGCAAAGCAGTGCACATGGAGGAGGATTCCTGCAGGTGTGAAAAGCAACTTCTGCCCTTCTGGCCACCTTCATTGCCTGTCTGTTCTGGAGGGAGATTCTTGCCACATGGTGGCCTTTGACCAAGTGTAAATAACAGGTGCCAAACAGTCATAGTACTTTCCCAAGTAATCACCAGGAGACTGAAGTGAAGTGAAGGCCAAGCTTCCAGAGGGAACATCCCCAAGCAGGCCTAAGCTTCAGACTTTTGCAACATCCATTCTTTACCAGGTTAGTGTACACATCACTGCGAGTTCACTGCTGGCTTTAGTATGTGGGGAAGATTTTTAATTCTGATTTTTTAAACAGCTTTATTGATACATAATAAAATTCACTCTTTAAAAATGTATAGTTCATTGTTTTTTAGTATATTCATAAGGTTTGCAACCATCACTACTATCCAATTCCAGAACATTTTCACCACCCGCCAAAAGAGACCCTGTCTGTACCCATTAGCAGCCACTTCTTCATCATTCCTCTTCCTCCCCGCAACCCTGGGCAACCAGGAATCTACTTTTTGTCTATATGGATTTGCCTATTCTGGACATTTCATATAAATGGATTCATGGGAAACTAAACTAATAAATGTCCAAGACTAAATTCTCTTGTTTCCAAGTCTAGGGCTCTTTCCAGTCCTCATCTGAGCCACCTCTTGTGGAACAAGTAAAACTTAAGCCTTGAGAAACTGGTAGAATGGCTTTTCCTCACATTATCACTTTTAAATTTATTTCCCTGGCCACCTTCCCTGGTAGAACTTTAGTCATGAAAAATGCTTCTCTTTTGAAACCTAATCTTGTCCTCACTAATTAACTTGCATGAGCACTGATGTTCTAGGAGCGTGGCTGTCCTAGCAATTGCTTGTATTCTTATGATGTTTTCTCCACTCTTGGAACAAGACTTTGGCATGGCTTTCACACACTCAGGACTTTTGGACATTTAGGAAAGAGGGTACATTCCTTCTCTTCTGCTTGAATCCAGGTTATATCATAGCATCCTTTCTTTTGTTTGTTTCAGCAATAATTTCATAAAGCCAAGTCTGAAAGTAGAGGGCCCAGTTTACCAGCTACTCTGCTTCCTTGTTCTTCTCTGTAGCCTTACTCTTTTTCCCATCAAGACTACCTTTGATAGCCTCATCTTCACCTGGATGAAATATTCTTTTATTGGAGTAAGGTGGTTATAAACAATGTATAATTGCTAACTTATCAGCTCCCAAAGGAAGGCTCTGGCCATTGAAAGTTACTTCCCCCCAAGGCTTGGCATTTAAACCTTACAGACAGCATTTGGCAGAATCTTTGTCACTCAATGCACCCCTACACACCTCTTCTAGGCTTAGATCTCTTTTTTGCAGCCCCACTGAACCCAATTTTACGCAAATTTCGAATAAAGAGATGCTAGGTCTTTTAAACCATTACAGCTACCATCAGTGCAATAAAAAAAAAAAGCATTATATCCGCAGTAATTGTTAAGTGACAACAAGATTAGGCTACTAATGAGATAAATATTTTAATTTTAGCATCTGTAACCTCTGACACACAAGTTAGTCATTACAGAGGAGACCAGTTGTCTCTACTTCCGAGTTTGTGTTCAGAACTAAGCCATCTTTCCCTCTCCTGACTTTGATTCCTCTGAAGACTGTGAGGCTTTGGGGGACAATATATTGTACACATGTAGCACGATGAACTGGCAGGTAGCCCAGGTGTAAAGCGTGTTGTCTGGGTGACTCAGATAGCCATTTGCTGCAGCTCTGTGCAGAGCCTGTTTGGGCTGGGCTCGGTTGTGGGACAGTGAGAAGCGGGGAACATGTTCCTTGCCCTGAAAGAGCTTTCTATCCTCAAGTAGGATATATGAGGGCTGTCCAGAAAAAAATCCAGCCATAAATGCCTCTATTTTTCATATTACATGGCTGGATATTTTCCGGACAGACCTTGTATATCCCTATTGGTCTTGAAAACAATCTAACATATGTATTTTTGTGCTCAGTTTTATGTATAAACCGGTACCAGAGACAACAGGAGATGGCTTCCTGGAAGAGGAGGGTTTGGAACAGAGCCCGGAAGCCTGAGAGGCTTGCATGGGGAATGGGCAGCACAGCACATTGGAGTCAAGTAGTTCTGACTTTAGATTCTAGCTCTGCCTATTCTTGCATGTCTTTAGGCAAGTTACTTCAGCCTTTAAATGGGGGAACAAGCTGTTATGGGACTTTAAATCTTGTACAGTTCTTGGCATGGTAGAAGGTCAATGAATAATATTTTCCTTTCAGGTTAAAGATGGAAAGAATAAAATATAGAAAAAGAACTGATATTTTCCGGGGGAGAGTGGGGGGTAGTAGAAGAACAGCATGCTGAGAGATTAGAGTAAGGGGAATATAGAGGGTTTAGCGGGATATAGTGCCTGTTTATATTTTCTTAAGCAATGATATTCATCTTTTTCCGAAGAAATACACAATCAATCTTCTGTTTGCCCCTACAGAGCACTGTCCTCTGTGTCCCCCTGTTGGGCAGGTTTATTTGTCACTCCCTGGCTCTGAGTCCCAGCTGTGCCTGCTTAACCATGTTTTTCTCATATCCAGGAGTGCTCCCACCCCAGCCCATTGTTGCCCAGCTGTTGGAACACTATATAACACCAACACACTCGAGGCTTTCAAGGCTGCAGATAAGAAGCTACTTTTGGAACAAGCAGCAAATGAGGTTAGCTGGGAAAACATGATGTATCCATTGTATTTTCTATAGTCCTGTGGGTATGGTGTTTCTGATCATCACATCATAGACTAGTTTCTATGACAGTCTGTCATAGAAACTAATCTATGAGTACAGTCATTCCTCAAAGATATTTATGGGCTTCTGTGTTGGTGGGAAGGTCAGGGAAAAGACTTTAAGGCTCTCACCAGGTTTAGGCCAGAATTCATAGTGATATGTGAAAAGTTTTGTTGCTGATCTCCACTTTGCATTTTGAAGCAGCTTGATCTCTGTCTGAGAGTTCTATTCCTGTGTCTAAATGCAATTCGTTCTCTGTTTTTTGCGCCTCTGGAAGAGTCCAGTTCAGAGCATTGACATGCTATTGGAGATGATCATAATATCTCTTTAGTATCCTCAGGGCTAAATCTAAATTACTCCATCTGATTTATTGTGTGAGGCCTGCCATGGCCAGGCCTCCTTCGCTTTTCTGTCCTGTCACTCTTGCCCCTGCCTTCTCTGACCTGGTCACAGAAAATCACTTGTAATTCCTTTCTTCACCTACTTTTTGTTTTCTCCTGTATCCTCATTATGGAATGTTCTCTCTGCCTGGAATGTCTTTGCTTTACTTCTTCTCATGTGAAGAATTTAAACTCCCCCAATTTCCTCTCACTCAATCGAGTGGTCTTCACACTAGTTTTCAAAAAACAAGTCTTATTTTTGTGGCTGCCATGATCAGAGAACGAAGTTTCTGCCTTTGGTCCTGAGGAAGGTGTCCTTATGTCCAGGATGGATGCATCTGATGATTCCAGTGAGGATGGTGGTTCGCCTTGGACTGCAGCTTGATTGCTCCTGGGCTTCTGCTCTGGCTCCATGTTTAAAAGGCTGACTCTGAAGAGCTGAGTCAGAAAACAGCAGGTTGCTTCCTATAAGAATGCCCACCCTCTTCCCGAGGCTCAGCCGTCTCCTCCAGTCTCTCTTACTCAGCTTCTCAGAAATGGGGACCTGATCTTCAGTGGTCCAGCTCCTCCATGGTTATTATTTCAATAATAGGAACTTCTCTTTGCATATTTTCCTCTTCTTCCCATATGTGGGGAATGGTTCTTATTGTCACAATTGTCTGTCTTGCTTAGTAACACAATGTTTAGCAACTAATCTTAGCTACTAAGACATCTGGTGACCAGCAGCTGCTGACCACTATGAGTTTCTGCTTCCAATCACAGTACTTGCAGAGTATTCATAAACTTGAAGTTCATTCTTTTTCCTTTCTATCTCAGAGTGAGATAATCCCAAATAAGACTAGGAAATCCCCTGTACAGAATTCAGATTGCTCCCTCCCAGAAGCCCATCCTGTCTCTTTTCGTCCCAGCTGAGTTCAGAATTCCTCCCAGGAGTTCTCCATTCTTCTGTGATAGCATGTCCTTTGTGGTGTTGTACTTGGGCATTTATGTCTCTGTCTCTCTTTAGTCTATAAGCCTCTTGAGGTTTCTGTAACCCCAGTGCCTGGTATACAATAAGAAACAAGTAAATATTTGTTGAAGGAAAAACAAAGGCATGAAAATGGCCTGGTTGCCTCTTGTGATGCAGAGACCTAGGAAAAGGAGGCTCCTGGGTTCTCTTACTTTCCTCAGCCTGTTATAGGAACGTGGCTGGTGGAGAGGAGTGTGGGGTGGGCAGAGTGAGGTAATGACCCACTTCATTGCCTGGGGTAAGTGGTGCATGGCTTGTAGCAAGGAAGAGTTTGGTGCTTTACAGCTCTGTGCTTTGCTTGAGAGTGAGAAGCTCAGAGGTGCTGATAACCTGCCTGATGCTTTTCTTTCCTCTGGCAGATATGGGAATCCATAAAATCCGGTGCTGCTCTTGAAAACCCCGTCCTTCTCAACAAGTTCCTCCTCTTGACATTTGCAGTAAGTAAATAGACTCTTGTTGTGCTTAGATCGCTCACATGCCCTGGGCAAGCCCAGGGTTCCCCCCAGAGCAGTTAGCTCTCTTCTGCCTG
Source organism: Craseonycteris thonglongyai (assembly GCA_004027555.1). Lineage (NCBI taxonomy): Eukaryota > Metazoa > Chordata > Mammalia > Chiroptera > Craseonycteridae > Craseonycteris > Craseonycteris thonglongyai. Next base: position 17,375 of record PVKE010032686.1, read on the forward strand.
AAGCTTTTACCTTGTGTCATTCAAGTCATGGCTGTTAAAGAAATGCTCATGTGGTTAGTGGCCTGATAGTGCTGGTGCATATTAGCAGTGCAAAATTAGTTAATTCTTACTGCTCATACTGGTAATACTTGCATGGTTTATATAACATAGTCATCCAAATCTAGTCATTCAGGACATGATAAAGTCAAGTTCAGGGAGTAGTGGTTTGTTGCTAACATCGTTGTTAAATATAGTGCTGCAGAGCTCAGTTCCTGGATTCACTGACATAGGGAAAGGTGATGGCCATCCCCAAGCAGCTCTGGACTAGAGGAGATGACACTTCATAGCTTGTTAACACAATTATATTTTAGTAAGATAGGAAAAATGTTTTAGATAAGTGAGATCTAATTAAAATGAACATTAAGGACAGTTTTGAAGAGAAGAAATGACATTAGGTTAACATCTGCTACCTAGGGAAGGAGGGGAAAGAACCTGGTCTTGGTGATGGGGAAAGTGGTGAGGGTTGATTGTAGAGATACCAGCTATCCCTATCTTCAGACACATGTGTGGGCCCGTTGTGTGCATATACTCATATACATATATATGTACACGTGCACCTCAGAGATATTGCAAGTTTGTTTCTAGACCCCCTTCAATAAAGTGAGTCATACTCTTTTGGCTGGTGATTTCAGTCTTGTTTTCAGGTTTTTTGGGTAGATGCCCAGTAGAGGGATGGCTGGGTCATATGGTAATTCCATTCGTAATTTTTTGAGGAATCTCCATACATCCTTCCATAATGGTTGTACCAGTTTACATTCCCACCAGCAGTGTATGAGGGTTCCTTTTTGTCCACAGCCTCTCCAGCACTTGTTATCCCTTGTCTTGTTGATGATAGCCATTCTAACAGGTGTAAGATGGTATCTCATTGTGGTTTTTATTTGCATCTCCCTAATTGCTAGTGAAGTGGAGCATTTTTTCATATATCT
>PVKE010032687.1:0-18339 GCA_004027555.1 Craseonycteris thonglongyai
CTCTCTCTCTCTCTCTCTCTCCCTCCCCCCCTCCCTCTCCCTCTCCCCCCCCCTCTTTTTCTTACAATAAAATACAAATACAATTTTGAGAGCAAAAGCAGAGAGTTCTGGTTAAAAACAATAAATGACATCTGGCTTAAGTATATACCTCACATAGCCTTTCCAAATTTCCAATAAAATGTTTAAGAAAACTCAGGAAGGGTAAAACTCACACTGTGGACAGCAGAATGGGTTTAAAAGGTAAGGTGTATTGCCTCTTTCCTGCAGAAGAGCAGGTGTGGGCAATTTTTGTCTTTGTTATGCCCCCAGCTCTGAAACACAGTTGCTAATCTGTTCAAATGGACATTTGACTTCTCTCTGCATCTTGACTTCTGAGGTTGCTGAAGTGTTCTTAGCTCTCATAATTCTCCAGGCAGAGAGAGGGAAAATAAATAAACCTATGAAGTAACAGGAAAAATGCCCAAAGAAACAAAGTATATAGTACCAGCATGAATAAGAAAATGAATCTTGAGACAGAATATTTAATATTCATGGTCATTTTCCAGTTGCCAGCCCTTTAAGAATCAGTCACAGATTTGAGGGTTCATGTAGTGAATTACACTTTATATACCACATTCATTGCACAATGGTTTGGGTTGGACTTGGAAGGACAGGAAGACAGGTTGCAAGCCTGGAGGGGTTTTAAGACAGAGATCTTCTGTTTAGTTTATCATTCTATGCCCTGTACCTTGTACATAATAAAGACATAATATATATTTATGCCATAAGTAGATGGATTTATGAAATAAATGGTTTTGGAATAGCAGGTTTTCTGTCCTAGGCAAAGATCTGGGGGTTGGAATGAGCTGGTCATGTAGGAGCCAAACTCTGCCAGAGTCTATATTAGGAAAACCTATGAGACAACAATAGGAGTTGGAATTGGTATTTGATTTTATAAGTACTACAGGAACCATTTAATGTTCATTAAAAATAATGCAGGGTCATGACTGAATGGAGGCTGGAAAGGTAAGTCAGGCAGTGGTTTAGAGGGAAGAGAATACTGAGGGCAGGGGACCAATGAGTGCCTCTTTGGAGTATCTCAAACACCAATTTTCTGAGTACTCAATAAGAGTGTCCCCTCCCCATACTTGAGTCTTTTTAAGATGGCTTTTTTTTTTTTTTTTTTTACATTGTTTGTGTTAGATTCTGCTTCGTGAAGGCTGCAAAAAGATTCTTGTAGCTGACTCTTTATCTTTACTGAAGAAAATGCATCGAACTCAAATGAAAGGCGTTCTGGTTGATGGTGAGTAGAATTGAAATAACTATATTGGAACTATAGGCCTTGCTTTCAGAAGAAACAAAGCAAATAGAAACATTGTATAACCTCAAGTGTATGTTTCCCTGCAGAGGAGAACATCTGTGAATCATGCCTTTCCCCTATTCTTCCATCAGGTAAGATGGTTGGGATGGGGAAAAGTCCCCAAATACGTGTTAAGAATGAATGGAATTAAAAACACAGTTAGCCGATTATTATTTATAACATTATATAACTTTTAGAATAATCCAATGTCAGAGAAGAATTTTAGCCCACATCCCTACTCAGTTGCATGCTAGTACTGCCGTTCTTTAGAGCTCAGGCTCACAAACTGTGGAGTCAGTTGGCATACCTGGCAGGCTTGTTACAACCCAGATTGCTGGTCCTAACCTCAGAGGTTCTAAATCATTAATTCCAGGGTAGACCTGAGAATTTGCAGCTCTGGCAAGTTCCCATGTAATGTTGATGCTACTGGTTCAGGGACCATTCATTCTTTGAGAAGCACTGTTCTGATGCATGAACAAAATAAAATGAAAACTTCATTTACCATCACTGTGTTTAAATTCTAAGGTGGAAAAACCAAGTGTATATGCCAGAAAGTTTTTTACAGATAGATTTCCCTTTTCCTTAAACTTTTTCTCTTCTGTATTGTTTGGGCATGCAAGTTACCTCGCATTTCAACAGAAATGTAATACTAATTGGGATGGTAACTTCTTAAGAGACATAAGCATTTCTTTTTTTATAGTTCTTAGTAGTTATATATATCTTCATGTATAATCAAAGCCCTTACATCAGATTATGTGACATTAGAAGAGGAAAATCCATAATTTAAAAACAAATTAAAGCATAGTATTTGGGATGCTAAAATACTTTTTTTTTTTTTAATATAAATTCAGCATTGAGATATATTAAATGATACAGTTGATGTAGCTTTTACTTAGTTTTAAGGGATTATTTAATACAGCAGGAACATAGAAAGTCATTCTAATTAGAATCTTTTCTAGAGGAAATAAATAGGTTTGGATTTATTTTGTCTTCTTTTTTCATTTTTACATTTCAAACAGTTAACATTCAATATTATATTAATTTCTAGAGTACAACATAGTGATTAGACATTTATATAACTTACAAAGTGATCTCCCTCAATAAGTCTGGTACCCATCTGGCATCATACATAGTTATTACAGAATTATTGACTATATTTCCCATACTGTACTTTACATTTTTATGACTTTTTCATAATTACCAAGTTTTACTTCATAATTTCTTCACCTTTTTCACCCAACAACCCACCCATCTGGAAACTGTCAGTTTGTTCTCTGTATTTGTGCGTTTGTTTCTGTTCTGTTTGTTTGTTTTGTCTTTCCAATTTCACATGTAAGTGAAATCAACACTTAGCATAATATCTCCTAAGTCCATCCATGTTGTCAGATATGATAAAATTTAAATTTTTTTTTATGGCTGATTAATATTCCATTGTATATATGTACCAAATGTTCTTTAACCATTCATTGATCAGTGGACACTTAGGTGATTGCCATGTCTTGGCTATTGTAAATAGTGCTGTAGTGAACATAGGAATGCATATGTTTGTTTGAATTAGTGCAAGCTTGTTCAACCCGCAGCCTGCAGGCTACATGCAACCCATGATAGTTTTGAATACAGTCCAACACAAATTTATAAATTTTTTCAAAACATTGTGAGTTCTTTTTTTTTTTTCTAAAGCTCATCAGCTATTGTTAGTGTTAGTGTATTTTATATGTGGCCCAAGATAATTTTTCTTCTAATGTGGTCCAGGAAAGCCAAAATATTAGATACCCCTGAATTAGTGTTTTGGATTTTTTTCAAGTAAATACCTAGAAGTAAAGTTGTTGGGTCATATGGTAGTTCTATTTTTAATTATTTGAGGAGCCTCCATATTGTTTTCCATAGTGGCTGCACCAATTTACAATCCCACCAACAGTTTACTAGGGTTCCCTTTTCTTCACATCCTCACCAACACTTGTTTGTTGATTTATTGATTGTAATCATTCTGACAGGTGCGAGGTGATAGCTCATTGTGGTTTTGATTTACATTTTCTGATGATTAGTGACACTGAACAACTTTTCATGTCTATTGGCCATGTGTATGTACTCTGGAGAATTTCTGTCTATATTTTTATTGGATTGGTTGTGTGTGAGTGTATGTGCAATTACATGAATTATTTATAAATATTAGATATTAACCCCTTATCATATGTATCATTGGCAAATATTTTCTTCCACTCAGTAAGTCGTCTTTTCATTTTGTTGTTATGTAAAATATTTTTAATTTAATGTAGTTCCAGTTTTTAATTTTTTCTCTTATTTTCCTCACCTGAGGAGACATAGCCAAAGAAATATTACTAAAAACAGTGTCAAAGGGTTTTCTGCTGATGTTTTCTTCTTGGAGTTTTATGTTTTAGAGGCTTACATTTAACTATTTAATCCATTTGGGTTTAGATTTTGGATTTTAAATTCTTAATGTTAAAAACTGCAGTGGGTGCAAGGAAAGAAGTAAGCTTTCATAGTGTTTTAGGCAGTATTTTAGCAGAAAGAGCTTGCATACACCTGCACTGTATAGTTAAATTCTTGCAGAAGTATAGTCCAATATAGGATCACAACCCAGGATTTATCCCAGCTCTTCCCTGAAGCTCTTTCCTGAAGTCAGTGGATGGTTTTGGCAAAGGCAGCAAGTGAACTGGCAGAAAGCATTTTTATAAAGCCACAAAAGTGAACTCAGTATGTGGTATGTAACAATTTTCTGTAGGAGGAGAGGTTCAGGAGAAGGGAGTGTACATACAGATACCAATTCTAATTTTTAAAATAAATTTTTTTCATTGCTATAAAATTGTCCCTAGTATGTCATTGTAATACTGACATGGAGGCCCGACAAGTAACCTATGACTCACATAGCAGCAATGATTATAATATCTGTTTTGCATTTGATTAGCACTGCATCTCAGGAGTGCATTATAAATAAGCCGTTCCCCTAAGGCAGTTCATTTAACTACAGCTGGACATTCATTAACACTGGTTTAAGGTAGAGGTCCAAGATGGCAGTGACAGGAGGATGCTGAGCTTGACCCCTCCTGTGAACAAACTGAAATATACACATGTAGAGAGAAAACTGAGTGCTGAGTGAACAGCTTTTGAATAACAACAGCAAGAGAGAGAGACTGAATAGAGAAAGCCAGGAAGCTGCAGGAGCTCTCTGGGAGCTGTGGCCACTATCTGAGCCGAAGGTGTCAGTGAGCGCCATTGGGAATGTCCCCCTCCACCTCCACAGGCTAGGCAGGAACTCTGTCCAGGTGCTCTGGCTCTTCTGCAAGGTCACTGCAGTGCATTTCCACATACATCACCAGAGCCCATTTCAGCTCCAAGGCAGCACACAGGATCAATGGGGCACTACTACACCCACCTTGCCCCTCTGCCCCCCCACCCCTTGTCCAGAGCTACTCCAGCTTGGTAGGCCAGTGCCCCGACTCCAGACCCCATAGGCACCAACTTGTGTAGGCCTGGCAAAACCACCTGGCAGCGTGCACAGAGCCCGCTTCTACATAAGTCCACTTTTTTGAGAAATAGCTATTTTATCAAATTCATATAAACAAATACAGGACTTTAATCAAAATGAAAAGATAGAACAATATCTCTCAAATGAAGGGACAAGAAAAATTCCCAGAAATAACCCTAAAATTATAGAGACAAGTAATTTGCCTGGTAACAAGTTCAAAGAAATGGTCATAAGGATGCTCACCAAACCTGAGAGTATAACAGAAGAACTAGGGAGAACGTCAACAGAGACATAGAAAGTATAAAAAAGTACCGAGCAGAGCTGAAGAATACAATCACTGAAATGAAAACTACATTTAGAAGCCAACAACAGATTTGCTAATACAGAGGAATGTGTCAGTAGCCTGGAAGACAGACAAGGGAAAATTAATCAGAACAACAAAATGTAAAAAGAATTTTAAAAAACAACAGTTTAAGGGACTTCTCAAATAACATCAGTCACACAAACATTTGTGTTACAGGGATCCCAGAATGAGAAGAGGGAAAGGAACAAAAACTTTATTTTAAGAAATACAGTGATACCTTGGAATCCGAATGCCCAAAAATTTGAACAACTTGTAATCCAAATGAAAAAATCAGGCAGATTTTGCTTTGGAATGCAAATGCCATTGCGTTCACATAGGACATATAGACTGTACAGCCCATAGCTTTATCCAAATGCCCACTTGTCTTGGAATTCAAATGTTTTGGAACTCAAACAGGGTTCTGGGACAGATTAAGTTTGTATTCCAAGGCATTGTAAAGGCTGAAAACTTTCTTAACCTGGGAGAGGAAACAGACGTCCAGGTCAAGGATGCACAAGGAATTCTAGACAAGATGAACCCAAAGACACCCACATCAAAAACATACTGTAATCAAAATGGCAAAAGTTAAATATAAGGAGACAATCTTGAAGGAAGCAAGAGGAAAACAGCTAGTTACCTACAAAGGAAACACCATAAGACTACCAGCAGAATTCTCAGCAGCAACTGTATAAGCCAGAAGGGAGTGTGGCAGGACATCTTTAAGGTGCTGAAGGAAAGGACCCTACAACCTAGAAAGGTTAACGTTCAGAATAGAAGGAGATAGTTTCCCAGACTAGCAAAAACTAAAGTTGTTCATCTCCATTAAACCAGCTTTACAAGAAATGTTAAAGCATCTCCCTTAAACAGGAAAAGAAAGGCCATAACCACACAGAAAAAAAAAAAATTATATATGAAAAATAAAAAAAATCTCACAGGAAAGCCAAATATTTAATAAATACAATGAATCCGACATTTAAAAAGATGCTAAAACAGTCAAAAGACAAAAGTACCAAAACTCAATTCAAACTACAATAAGTAGTTAGGAGATAAATAATACAAAAACATCTAAAATATGACATTCAAAAAAAAGTATGTAGAGGGGAGTAAAAATGTGTTTTAGAACATATTCAAACTTAAGCATCTGTCAGCTTAATAAACTGGTATAGGTATTGAATAATATCCACAAACCTTATGATAACCACAAGCCAAAGACCTACAAAAGATAAACAGAATAACGCAAAAGGAAACCAAACAAAACACTAAGGAAAAACAGCAAACCATGGGGAAGAGAATGAGAGAAGATGAAAGGAATAGAGCAGAACTATAAAAACAACCCAAAAACATTTATTGTATTAACAATTAATACCCTAGAGCAGGGGTGGCGAACCTTTTGGCGATTGAGTGCCAAAGTTTATGAAATTAGAGTCTACTTGCTTGACTTGCGTGCCAACCCATCAAGTGAGATAGAAGTATCGATTATTTTTATGTCTATAAGAGCATAAACAATAATTTTTTTAATGGTATTCACAGCTCCGCGTGCCACTTTGGGCACCTGTGCTATAGGTTTGCCGCCCCCGCCCTAGAGCATGCCTGTACAGACTTTTTCAAGGCAAGGGCTACTTCTCCAAGTGTCACTGTCCATGAGCTATTTACTGTGTTATTCAGGCATTCACACCAAAATTGATTGGCGATCCACTGGTGGACTGCTATCGACTTCTTGCCCAGCCCTGCCCTAGAGGGTATTATGCTAAATGAAATAAGTCAGACAGAGAAAGACAAATACCGTATAATTTCTCTTATATGTGGAATCTAAAAATAAAGCAACTGAGTAAACAAAACAAAAACAGACCTATGTAGAGAACAAGCTGATGGTTGCCAAAGGGAAGGTGGTGAGGGCATAGGGGACAAAGAAAACTGGTTTTAAAGTTCCTGATCTGCTTGTTGCATTGAGTCCTCCTCCCTTGTCTGCCCTCTACTCCCAGATGCAGCTAAGCCCTTCAACATGGTGGTCTTCCATTGCCGGCATATGTTCCACAAGGAGTGCCTGCCCGAGCCCAGCCTGGTAAGTTGGCAGCTTGGCCACCATCAACTAAAAAGAAATTGCTGCAATCAGAGTGATACATTCAGAACTGTAGCCTGTCGTCCTGTGGCTCCATGGGTTCTCAAAATTATAATGCATTTTATATCACATAAAAAAAATACATTCATCTAATTCTCAAATGTAAAAATGCTTAATATACTATACTAAGCATTATAAAAACAATGTCTAAGTGAATTTGTTAAGGTAAAGTTGATGACTTGAGCTCTAGAGATGTGAGGTACAGTGAGAACCATTTTTGTTTTGCATAACTTTCTCAACCTAATGTCTCTCATGACACTGCTATTTTTTAGTGTCAAGTCATGTTTCTCCAGGTCACATTAGACTCGTTTTACTTTGAGGTGTCCTCGGAGTCACAGAGTAACAGCTGTTCTGTATGGAACCCTATGGGACCCAGCAGTAATCTCCAGGAGGAGGAGTGACATTTTATAGCTTCCTCCTTGTCCCCGACCAGTGCTCCCATGATATTTCTGAATCTGAGAGTAGAAAGCGAAGGCCTTTTTTTTTTTTAACCTGTTTTTCTTTCCTTTTTTTAAAAGATTTATTTTATTGTTTTTGACAGAGAGAGAGGTAGAGAGAGAGAAGGGGGAGGGCCCAGAGCAGTCTCCATAGTTGTACATCATCAGTTTTCAACATGGTTTTGTTCTGCACAGGTGGGCGGGAGCTGTGCAGGGTGGGGGCTGGGCTGGGGGCCTCCTGCATGGAAGGCATGCTCCCTCATGTCAGGGGCTGAACTGGGAGGCGAGAACCAAACTGGGGGCCTCCCGCATGGAAAGCACACCCCAGTTCAGCATGGGTTCGCATGAGCCAGGGCTGGGACTCAATCCCCAGTCTCCAGGGCTGCAAAGCACGCGCTTAACCCTCTGAGCCATCCTGGCTACCCCTTAATCTGTGCTTTTACTTATATTTTTAGAACTCTCCTGCGCAGTTCTGCAACATCTGCAGTGCTAAACACCGTGGACCAGGAAGTGCTATTTTGGAGATGAAAAAATAGCTCCGTTGTGTTTGTCAGTCTCGTCACCACTCTTTTGAAGACAGTTTTTGCAACAGCAGAAGCATTTGTTGACATCAGTGCTCCTTAAGAGATTTGTACTTGTTTGTGTTATGCTGAAAAAAGTTTCTTCATCTTCACCTGTCTACGAGAGCTTTCTCTTTGCAGTTGATAGAGATGTTAGGTTTTTTCCCATCCATGCCTTGAAATGTTTAGGTTCATAGTATTTCTTTTTTTGGCTCATTCTGTAGAAGTGGAAACAATGAGTCTGGAAGTAGGGAATGGATGTTTACATCCTAGTGAAATTGCTCATCCAGCCCTGCAGCATTGGACCTTGTTCTGTGTGCTCTGCTGGCAATAATTCTCACATTCTGGGTTTGGCTCTTTTTTTTTTCTTTTTATGTCATTAACTGTAGTTATCATCTTAATAGGCATTTAATGAAACATTGTGCAAATTGTCACTTATTCAGTTCTGTCTGGGAATAACGTGAGCAGGCTGATGTCATGCAGTTTCACGTTGACTAATCACATGTTCTGTGTGTCCTGATGACTAGCAGTGTCTAGCCCTGGCAGACACTCAGCGCTTGTTGATTGAATAAATGTTAGCTCTGCCCATCTGAAAGCCTCACTTTTATTGGGTTGAACAGCTTCAGTCAAGAATTCTGGTGTCCTCATAAGGAATGGAAGAGTTTCAGCACCATAGGGTATGACAGATAGTGGTTAGCTTTTGCCAGCAGGAAGGAAATGGGTGATCCTGTAGGATCTGAAGGATTCTCCAGAGAAATGGAGCTATATGGTGCCAGAGAACAGGCTAACAGTGGAGCCTCCTGCCCTTGTAGAACATAGAGAGTACGGGATGGAAGGAGAGAATTCAAACTTGGGACTGTTTTCTCTAGAGTTTAGCTTCATCTGTGTGGCATATATTGTCATCCTCTAGTGGGTGTAAAAAACGAGAAAAACATATACTCCCTGTTCCTGCTCTCTTAGCTCCATAAACAGGAATAAATGCAGCTTTCTGCTTACATCTTTTTGGGGAGAAGGTGGGATACTAATGAGTACTGAGCGCACCTGACCTTGAACTTGGCATAGTCATTCCCCATCTCAGTTCATTCTCATGGCACCCCCAAAAGAAGATAATGTATTCCTCATTTTACTGACTAAGAAACCAAAATGTAGAGATGTGGCCACAGTTGGAGAGCTGACAACCTTAACTTCAGAGCACAGGGCTTTGCAAGAAATCATAGGGCCAAGTTCAGACGAAAAGCACAGTACATGTCATTGCGTTGGAATTAAAAAGAATATTCTCTAGCAGACAAGACCCTTTCTGTTAGTCTTAAATGAAAAGTCCTTTGTTGTTACTGAATGTAGCTTTCAGTCCTCAATATTTCTTTATTCCAAGACTAGTGATCTTTCTGCTACATTGCTATTGTAGTTTTCAGTTTTCATTCTTGATTTAACCATGGAAAACTTTCCTTCACAAAAAACCTCAGAAGTAAACCCAATTTTAGTAGTAGGTAAAAAACTAAGCTATTCCACTTGTATTGGAAAAGAGGAACATAGTTGCACAGTAAGTTTCTATCCTTTCCTTAAAGCCATTCTCTGAGTGTTAAACCACCAAGTTCAAAGTTATTTTGTGATGGCAGTTTTATTTTGCTTTTGTTTTTAGCCAAAAGGTTTTATATTAGTTTAAAGATGTTCATCTTTGAGAATTTTTGAGTTTTTAATAATTTTTAATTAATTTAGTTATTAGAGTGTTAGACTTTTTTTTTTTTTCAATTGTTGATTTTATTGGGGTGACATTGGTTCATAACAATTACATTGTTTCCAGGTGCACAATTCTACATTACATTGTCTATACATTGCAGCATTATATGCTCACTACCCAGAATCGGCTATCTTTCCATCACTATATATTTGATGCCCCCTCTCAAACCCCCACCCCCACTTACCCTCAAGTAACCACTAAACTATTGACTGTGTCTGTGAGTTTTTGTTGCTTTGTTATGTTTTGTTGTTGTTTTTTTTAAAGATTTGTTTTATTATTTTTGACAGAGAGAGAGAGAGAGAGAGAGAAGGGGGAGGACCCAGAACAGCCTCCATAGTTGTATGTCATCAGTTTTTCCACCTGGTTTCATTCCACACAGATGGGCAGGGGTCACACAGGGTAGGAACTGGACTGGAGGCCTCTTCCATGGGAGGCACGCCCACTCAACCCAGGGACCAAACCTGGGGGTGAAAACCAAACTGGGGCCTCTTGCATGGGAAGCACACCCCAGTTCAGCATATGGGTCCACACGGGCCAGGGCCAGGATATGATCCTCAGTCCCCAGGGCTGCAAAACAAACTCTTAACTCACTGAGCCATCCCGGCTTCCCCTATTTTTAGTTTTATTAAGTGGAATAAGTCAGACTGAAAAACTCAAGAAACATATGACTTCGCTTAAGGTAGAATATAAACTCTGTTTTTCAGTATTATAAAAAGTAAACATTTATGAGCAATCACTATGTGTCAGACACTGATATAAGCACTTTGCATGTGCTATCTCATTTCTGCATCACACTGACACTCTGAGGTAAGTATCATCATCATCATCTTACAGATGAAAAAACTGGAGCACATAAAGGTTCAGTACTTTGTCTAAGGTCAAGGAGCAGGTGAGTGATACAACCCAATTCAAACCCATGCATTCAGCCGTCAGAGTCCATGATCCTAACCACTGCCTATTAGATCCTCTTGTTAGAAAGTACTTGCCCTGTTTCAGAATATAGAAAACAAAATCCACTCTAGTAGCAGAAAGGGATTTCTCCTGAAGCATTGATGGCTCTACAGCATCATTGAGAAGGGCGGAAGACAATAGGGAGAGCTTCCAGGAACACCTCACAAAGCACCCCCAGAACTGGCACAGGGGCACCACCCACCCACCTCTACCCTAAGACAGGCTACACAGAGCAGAGCAAATCCTTACTTTTAAGTAACATTTGTGTAAATAGAAGTGTCCACATTTCTCAGTTCTTTTAAAGTTTGCTCTCAGCAACAATAACTACGAAATATTAAGTGCACATACTTACGTAGAAGACATTCCTGTGGTGGTAAATGTCATACCACTTCATTCTGATTTATCAAGACTCTGGCTATTAAAACTCCACTAATTTAGATACTAAACATTAACATTCACTTCTCAAATACCTATGCCTGGACTTGTAACTGATTGTCACTTTATAAAATCTGGAAAGAAATCCCTTAGTCTTTTCTCATGCAATGCAAGCTTTGGGGTGATTAGAATCAATGTGATATTCGTAGTAAAGACAGGACAGGAGAGAGAATGAAAAAGTCTCCAGAAGCAGATGTCCCACAGTGAGCTGATTCCCAGTCCTCTACATTCACCCAGAATGGTTGCTCCAAAATAGAAATGTAGTCATGTCATTCCTCTTTTCGAAACCCTCAGAAATCTCCATGCCCTGCACATGAAAGGGCTTTGGGTTTTGGTTTGACCCATTCCATCCATTTCATTTCACTTTGCAGCCTCATTTTCATCACTCCTAGAGCTCTGGATTAATTTGTAGGTTCCCTAACCTCACCATGGTGCTTTTTCATCCTGCAGTGATGTGCTTTGTGTGGCTTTGCTCCCTCTGATCTCAGGCTTGTCCTTAGCATGCAGTGCTTCATCTGCCAGTCACACTACATGTTCTTTGTCTGCATAGCAAGTATGTCAGTCCACAAACTCAGATCTGTAAAAGAATAATGTTTAATCTTCTCTTGAGTCTATATTCTACCTACTTGCATAAATTTCATCTTAGGTCATAGTAAACTTAGACAATTTAGGCTTTTCTGGATTAGGTCAGGATGCTCTTCTGTCCTAGGTTGCCTCTAATTTATGGGGTGGTAGTAGGGACAGTCCCATTGTGTTCAGTATCAGTGAGAAGGAGGCATCTGGTCATCCGTTAACCTCTGTTCATGCTGGCGTTGAAATGCCATTGTCTCCAGGGCCTTCCATTACCTGCATCTGTTACCGGCATCTCTTAGATCAGGGGTCTCCAAACTTTTCAGCCCGCGGGCCGCATTAACTATCAAACAGCAGTTTGGGGGCCGACTACACACTCGAGGTCCAAATAAAAAAGAATCAAAACATAGATGTTGTTTTTAATTATTTATTTAATATTATTTTATTCAGATAAAAGTCTCCACGGGCCAGATGAGAGGGCCTCGTGGGCTGCAGTTTGGAGACCCCTGCCTTAGATGGTTGTAGTCCCAAATAGTTTCTGGTCCTCAGTCCTTGCACTGCCTGCTGCTCTTGACCACCAGTCTCTGCAATCCACCCCAGCCCAGCCCACCTCCCACCTCAGTTTACCTCATGGCTGTGGTGCTCTGGTTGCTTCCTCACCATGTCTCAGAGGGTGTGGGGAGGTTTGCAGGAGGTGGGCATTTGGTTTGCAAGTTTTGCTAACTCTCAAGGGAAATGGAAAGTGGAGCCTGCCTCTTCTCAAAACTCCATACCTCTCTGTTGGGTCTATCTACCGCATATTCCCCCCACCCCTGAGAATGCAGTCCCAGAATATAAAGCAAGATGCCCTTCCTCTCAGCTCTTTTCTGAGCCCATCTTACTGCTCTACCCAAGTGCCATTGAGCCCTTCCTTATTGGGCCAGTGCAATTGGCTCTCCCATTATCATGTATTGTTTTGTTTTAAAGATTTATTTTATTGTTTGAGAGAAGGTGAAAGAGAGAAGGTGGAGGGCCCAGAGCAGTCTGCATAGTTGTACATCATTAGTTGTGACATGGTTTCATTCCACACAGGTGGATGTGGGACAGTGCAAGGCAGGAACTGAACCTGGGGCCTCCTGCATGGGAAGCAAGAACCTTTGCCACTGAGCCATTTTGGCAGTTAACCAGATGCGTTGCAGTTCAACATACAGGTTTGCACACGGCAGGACCAGAAATCAAACCCGGACCTCATGACTGTGAGGCAGGCACTCAACCGCTGAGCTATCCCAGCAACCTGTCATGTATTGTTTTTTAATGTAAATTTTGGTTTTTGCTACTCAGAAGGATCTTGCAAGCCATGGACTCTAAAATTTTAAGGATCTATTTTGGAACTTAAAATCAAAGATTTGCATTTCCTTCTCTGTTTTATCATCTCTTCCCTTGATGCCATCTTACTATGAACAAGAGGACAATAGCAGAAAGTTCCAGGGGGAAACCCTACTACCGTTCCTGTGTCAGCCTCATATTGTAGACTGTGAGCTCAGTAAAGATGAGGAATGTATCTTGTTCATCTTTCCCATGTGACAAGAAACACTTGAAAATGTTTGTTAAAAGAATGTAAGTAAACCCACTCTGTTGAAGATAGAGATAGCCCTTTGTATATATAACATCCTGTAACATGAATGCCGTGATATAAATGTGACCTCTCCCGGTGAGTGTTCTCTGCAGAGCTGCTGTCATCTCTGCCTCCTGTAGTCCTCCTCTTGATTCTCACCATCACAAATGACTCGTCTGCAATGGGACACAGTTTATTCTCAAATTCATCCCACTTGAAACCTCATCTTTGAGTGTTCTCCTACCTCTGCCTTCCCATCCAGTCTGTCTACCATCCTTTCTCACCATCACACTGTATTTGCATTCTTACTGCCACTGTCTTGGACCCATATTATTATCTGGCATCTGTTTTCCTGCCCCCGTATCCACACTTTGCTAATTGTATTCTGCACCCAGCTCCTAACTTAATCTTTCTTCCAGACGGATCCAATCAAGTTCCCAGATACAGTATCTTGCTATTCACAATACTTAAAATCTCTACTGATAAATTTTTCCTGTGTCTTCAACCTCTTTATCAATTTAAAGCCCATCCAGCCTTCAAAATCTAGCTTAATGTCTTACCATCTCTATGTCTTCTTCCCCCTGGCCTATAAAAATTTGCATGCTAACCTCCAATGACTGTGGCACAAACATAAAACTATTTACGTGATATCCTGTATACATACATGACTTACCCCTCAAAAAGTGCTCCTCAGAAGAAATCTCCTAGAATCTCCCAAGGCATGCTACAGAAAGGGTACCCATTAAAGTGTCCCTGAGTGACAGAACAGGACCTCATTCTCCCTGTGGGTGAGGGAGGAGTGTTGGGTTGTTATAGCAGAGAGAGAGTGGAGAAGAGCCCTGCTAGCTTGAGTAGTTCTTAGACTTTACCACTCTTGATACCTGAGGACTATGTGCATATATCCACTTTCCATGGTTTTCCTTTCATGCTGTGGCATTCTAAAAATGACCCTTTATATTCAATGTCAAAAATCAGACACATTGGTAAGGTCCGTAGTTCCAGACACTATAAATGCCTGAATAGGTCAGATCACCATAAGTCAGTGTGTTCAAATGAATTAACACATTCACTGCTGGTCACGTGTTGATAGTTATTGCCTCGCCGTGGAAATGGGTTTTCCCGGAAGGCCATTTACTTATATGATTGAAAAGTGGTAAAAAAATATTAATATGTGTATCAAACTGATTACTAACTAATATTTAGGCCTTTTCTGATAGAATATTTTGACTACGCGCCAGCGCGTGGTAGGCACTAGAGGTAAAATTTTCTCCATAATGCCACATTATGTGCTGGCGCGTGATATGTAAAAATAAAAACAAAATACGGAATAAGTGACAAAATGATTATTTTTGCATGATACTTTATCACTAACAAATATTTAATATAAATGAATTATTATGAGTTGTTTAGAATGTTATTACTGTAAACAATATTTTTTAACATTTTATTTGTGGGTCACCTTCGCACAATCTAAGCAATAGCCGGGAGATCCATCACAAACTTTGCAAACATAAATGGTATTTCATCTTGTGTTAGAGGCTTATTAGATTCCGTTTTCATTTTGGGGGGGCGTGACGGCCCTGCAGAATTATCATCTCTATAACTCATATTACAAGATTTTTTTTCAATAACTAAATAAGCTATCAATTCGGAACCACATACCTTTACAACTTGCTTCTAACCTTTATTCCATGCCAATACCATCAGATACACCTAACATGTAATGCCAAATAAAGCGGAGACTAAATACTGAGCCGCAACTTTTCCCGCGCTATCGCGTGACTGGCTACAGACAATTCTCCACACCACGCGCCAGCGCGTGATTGGCTCCTTAACGTTGACGCCACATCACGCGCTGGTGTGAGATCGGCAGCGAAAGTGTTAAAGAAGTTTTGCCCTGGTTACAATTCCCTTTTGCTTTAATGTTTCCACATCAATGACATGTTTTCAAAATATTGTCAACTCTTTCTTGACCAGAATAATCATATAAAAGACCCAAGGTGGAAACCAGTCTCTCTATAACCTAATCTTGGAAGTCACCTCCATCACTTCTGCTGAATTTTCTTCATTAGAGGCAAGTCAGTAAGTGCAGCCTGGGGAAACCGGGATGGCTCAGCGGGCTTTCAGCTCTGGGGCCCGAGGATTAAGTCCCAGCCCCAGCCCGTGTGGACCCATATGCTGAACTGGAGTGTGCTTCACATGTGGTAAGCCCCCAGTGCAGTTCCCACCTGGGGCGTGCTTCCCATGTGGAGGCCCCCAGTACAGTTCCCACCCTGCATGGCCCACTTCCACCTATGGAATGAAACTGTGTCAAAACTAATGATGTATGGCTGTGGAGACTGCTCTAGGCCCTCCCCCTTCTCTCTCTGTCTCTGTCAATAAAACAAATCTTAAAGGTGGGCAGGGCTTTAAAAAAATAAGTGCAGCCTACATTCAGGAGGCGTGGATTACACAACGGTCTGAATACTGGGGGGTGGGATCATATTAGAAGCTGCCTGCCACCTCTCCCCCCATGTCTCCAGCATCCAAAAATGACCACTGTTAATAGTTTCTTGTGATTCCTTTTAGGGAAAAAAAAAGGAGGGTATTTAAATCGGGTTTCAAAAATTAACCTGGAAATATTTCAATAGTTATTCTCTTAACACTTAAATGTGAACCATTCCTAAGTGGCATAAAAGTTACCCTCTTAGTCAAGTAGATAAAACAAGAATTGAAACACAGCTTGTGTTAAGGAAAAAAAAGTAAATGATACAGCAATTGTAATGTGGTAAGTGTCTAAACGTGTTTACATTTTCACAAATAAAAAAATTAACCATAGAATATAGGGCCTTACCGCAGAAAAATTTTTTGAAAAATAAACTTACTCAGAAAATATGTCCACCCCTGTGTCCACAGAGCTGACAGAAACAGGGTCACACCAGGACACAGATGTGCTGTTAGAAGTATATTATAATTTGTGACCCCAACCAGGACATTTTGAGTGTGCGGGGGCACTATTAAAAGGACTGTCCCTGGCAACCTAAGAATGATGTCACCCTCTCTGTATCTTAGTGCTATTGGTTCAGTCCTGCTTGTAACAAACAGGAGAAAGAAAATAATGTTACTTAAAGCCCAAACTGACAATAGGTTCTACCTTGTAAGGGAAGGTGTGTAAGTCTTACGGGTGAGGGTGGGAGGGGAGAATGCTGCTCACTTCCACTTACAAAGACTGGTGAGACAATAAAGATGGAGGCTCAACAGGGAAATGGCAAATATCAAAACAAAAACCTCTTCATTTCTTGCTGCGAAGCAGATCAAATCATTGAGTTTCTAGGTAATGAAAGTTAGCCCAGAGCTCTATTGAGAAGGAAGAGCTGATTTGCTCAGCCTTCTGAGATGAGGGAAACTGCAAGATGAGGACATTAGGGAATAAAACCAAGCAACCTGGCTGATCAAAGGACTTTTAACAGAAGCAAAGATTAATACTCAATTTTATGTTGTATTGATGCTGAATCCTTCATCTCCCCGAAATGTTCACTAAACTCAGGCATATAAACAATGTCATCTGTGAGTAGTTTCTAAGCAAAATAAAGGGGCTGTGTTCTACAGTTCTACCTCCAAGACTCTAAGGAGATGAAAGTGGCAGAAGGCAAGAGCTAGAGTTGACTGAGAACAAGAGTTCAGGCCCACAAGTGACAACAAGAGTATGAAAAATCCTGGAATTCGCTGACATGTTGGGAGAAGACTGGTCTTCATAAAGGAAAGGGGGTGACGGCCTTGAGACAATTTTATGTTAATGTCACAGGACAGACTGGGTGACCTCAGCTACATTAAGTGATGTATTCTTATCATATTGACAAAATTTGGCTATGGGTACAAACTTAACCTTCAATTTTGTAGATAATTTTACTTCAAAAACTGCATACATTTTCTCACTAGGCTTTTATTCTAATCCTAAGTACCCTGCTTTATAGGCGCATCTGTGCATTCTGTCTTCAAGATTGTTCTCTATCATTTTGTGTGTGCAAATAGGGTTTGTGGATGGCACAAGTATGGTGAAAGGAATTCACAAATGAGAGAATCAAGAATGGAAATTGCCATGTAATATTAAATATGTATGCAAATTTTAATAAAGGTGACATGCAAAATTCCTTAGCTATACTAAAAAAAAAATGGATAAGTTAGGAGAGGTCTAGTTAGTATTCCATATGAAAAGAAGCTTTGAGTAAAAAACAGGTGCATTTTTCTCTGAAGTTAGACCTATGTTTTAATCCATGCTTTGTCACTAAGAAACAATTTGGGTAAGTTAACATTTCTTTTTTTTTTTTTTTTTTTTTTTTTTTTTGGGGGGGGGTTAAATGTTTATTAAACCAAGCTTTTAAATTATATCCACCTCCAGTCTATAAACAAATACAGTATACATACATGTAAGTAAAAGGTGCGTAGATTAGAACTAATGGAAAAGCTAAAGACTTCTTTGTACGATGGTTCCTCACCACTTGGTGGGCTGATGCCATGCAGCCATGGTAGAGTTACATGAAAATCCAGGAGTTTAGCTCAACCCTACCTGCTGGATGGATTGTAAGACACATAAAGGGCAGTAAGCTAACTATGGTGTCTATTAAATAGGATTATCAGATGTGAGGAATTAGGGTTTAATGTCTTTTGTATATTCTCATCTGCATTCAGCTTCCTGCTCTGGGTTTTGTACTTGGGTGTTTCTTCTTTACAGATGTTTTTTTACCACTCTTAAGGCTGCTGACTGTACATCTGAATAGACTTATGAT
>PVKE010032688.1:5976-18434 GCA_004027555.1 Craseonycteris thonglongyai
AAGCCTGCAGCCAGATCAGAAAGCAGGGACTGCATGGAAGGAGAGCGGGTCCAGGCAGGTCAGGTGTGTCTTATGGAGTGAAAAATACGGTAATCTTTCTATTTCAATGGATTTTCCTATTCTGTACATATTGTGTAAATGGAAGTATTCAATATGTGGCCTTTTTGTGACTGGGTTCTTTGATTCAGCATAATATTTTCAAGGTTGTCACACGTATCAAGTCTTCATTTCTTTTTATTATCAGATAAAGTTCTGTTATATAGATATGCTACATTTTATAAATTCACCAGTTAGTGGACATTTGGGTTATTTACACTGGGTATTATTAACTGTGCTACTATAAACACTTAAGTACAAGTTTTTTGAGGGAAACTACCAAGCTACTTTCAAGGTAGCTGTATCATGTTACGGTACCTTCCTACCAAATCATATGGTTCCAATTGCAGCATGTCCTTGAATAGCCAAAATAATCTTGGACATGAAGAACAAAGTTGGAGGACTCAATTTCCCAATTTCAAACCTTAACCATAGAGCTACAGTAATGACGATTTTATGGCATCGGTCTCCAAACTATGGCCCGTGGGCTGCATCGGGCCCTCTCATCCGGCCCATGGAGACCTTTTTATCGGAATAAAATAATATTAAATAAATAATTAAAAACAACATCTATGTTTTGATTCTTTTTTATTTGGACCTCGAGTGTGTAGTCGGCCCCCAAACTGCTGTTTGACAGTTAATACGGCCCAGGCTGAAAAGTTTGGAGACCCCTGTTCTATGGTATTGCATAAGGATGGACATACAGATCAATGGAATAGAGTTGAAAAACCAGAAATAAACCGTTTACATTGATTTCACGTTTGAAAGGGTGCCAAGACAAATGGGGAAAGAGTAGTCTTTTCAACGGTGGTGCTGTGACAACTAGATAATCTATGTGCAAAAGAATATTAAGTAGTCCTTGAACTGAGAAGTGTTGTTCTATTAGAATTACATACTGAAAAGCACCCCAATTATGTCTCCCCCTTCAGATGAGGAGCACATCACTGAACATACGCCAAACCACCATGTGCCTCAGCCCCCACAGGCGGTGTTCCCAGCATGCATCTGTGCAGCGGTGCTCCCCATTGTTCATCTCATGGAGGACGGTGAGGTGCGGGAAGATGGAGTAGCAGGTACAGTTCTGCTAGTAAAACCACCACCAACTCTAATAAAATACTGAAGCTGTTCCTCTGATCTAAGATAGGGTGTTCTTGAAGACGTTAACTACTGGCCACATGTTGAGTTGTTTTATGCACATATATTGATTATGGATTTGTAGTACACTGTACTAACACTACTTTCTCCGAATCCTCTTTCTACTACCTTGATGAGTAAAATTGCATTGAAAATAGCTAGTTGGGTCCAGGAACATTATTGATGCCCAGAGAATAAAACACCTATTTGGCCACATGGAAATCAAAGGGTGATTTTGGCCACTTTAGAAATCTTAGCTGTTAGCTTATACCACTAATGCTATCTTTCCTTGCTTAATTAACTTTCCAGAGACACTGGAAAGAGAGTAATTGCAAAATGAAATGATAAGCTAAGGGTAGAGAAGAGTTACATTTGCAACAGCCAACCAGTTAATATTCTTAATCATATTTTTAAAACCTTATAACTAAGTAATGATTTTTTAAAACCCCAATAGAAAATGGGCAAAAGATACAGACACAGTCCAATAGCCAATAACATCTGTAAACAACATTGTTGTTTAAAACAATAAAATCTTACATTTTAACTAAAAGATCATAATGATTATCTTAAATGAAAATGCCCTTAGTTGGTAAAGATTCAGGGAAAAGAAAAAAAAAAAAGATTCAGGGAAAAAAATATCCTCAAACTTTGCTGATGGGAATATAAAATTAGATACAGGTATTCTGGAATAGAGTTTTACAGTATATATTAAAAGCCTAAAAAGTGTGGCAATTTCCTAAGGCAGTAATGAGGACCCTAGATAAAGGTTTATATACGACTCTCTACATTGCACATTATTTAAATTCACATATTTGAAAAGTGTTTAAATGTCTAACAACAGTCACTCATAGTGCCTCTCTATGACAGCATTCTGTGCACATTAGAAATAATATTCTAAAGAATATTAACAGAAGAAGTGGCCAATATATTGAATATCAAAGAATATCTGTATATAATATTCTATAAAAATACCTATATGACATGTATAAAAGGACATACTTCAATATATTTCTGGTTATTTCTGTGTTGGCAGACTTATTAGTCTTATTTTTCTTTTTCTTTTTTTCCCCCCTGTATTTTTCATGTTTTAAGCATTAAACTGCGTTACTTCACCAATTAGAAAAAAATAATATTATTAAGATAACTTTGTTACCGATTTCAAATTAAGAAAAATGCTTACCTATTTTAATTATTTATAAATACAGATTAAAGCTGAAGCTTATATTTATTTCTTTTGTTAATGGTATTTATTTACATAGCTCCTAATTTTAATTGGATGGTTAGTTTCTGAAGAAAACCTTGTATCATTTATTTAAAATATAGACTAAATGATAAATTCATGCTGAACTATCTATTCCTAGTTTAATAAACTAAACTAAATAAACCATTTAGACTGAGGGATAGCCAGTGCTAACCCACCACTCACTTTCACCCACCTGCTTTCTTAGCCTGTGTACTTCCAAGCAATTGTAGCCTGACCACTTTCCCCAAAGAAGTAGCACTTTCTTTCAAATTAGAAATAATTATTTACTTCTAAGACGTCCATCATTGGAAGTGGGAGCCTAATTACTAATGGATCAACTGCTTTACCTTGCTGCAGGGGGTACTATGTAAAGCATTCATGTGAAAAGTAAAAGAGTATCTCTAATCCTTCTGCATTCTAAACCAAAACATATTTTCTAAAAACCAAATAATTACTTTAGAAATCTCTTCATACAACAAATAATTAAATATTACTTTAATTTAATAAGTACTTACCATTGCTGATATTAGAGTGATTTTTAAAACAAAGACTTATGATTGTATTCTTTTTAAATTGAAATATCATTGATATATAACACTGTATTTGTTATAGGTATAAAACATAATGACTTGATATATGTATATACTGTGAAATGGTTACCACAGTGAGTGTAAGTTAAAATCAATCACCACATATAGTTTCAATTTTTTTTTCTTATGATGAGAAGTTCTAAGTTCTACTCTCCTAATAACTTTCAAATACACAATCAAGTGTTGTTAACTAGCATCACCATGCAGTACATTACATCCCCAGGATTTATCTTATACCTGAAAGTTTGTACCTTTTGACCACCTTCATTCACTTCCCTCCTCCCCACCACCTTCTGCCTCTGGCAACCTCCAATCTGTACTCTGACTTCAGTTGTTTCTTTTTTTTTTTTAATTCCACATATAAGTGATATAATACAGTATTTGTCTTCCTCTGTCTGGTTTATTATACTTACTCAAAGTCCATGCATGTTATCGCAAATGACAGGATTTCCTTCTTTTTAAGGCTGAATGATTTGCATATCACAAATGTATTCTTTACAAAAGCAATGCTAATGCCTAATGACCACCCTATACTTGTTTGTTACCTTTTCTTTGTAAGTGAAAATTTTCAGAAACAACAAAGAGAACAAATATTTATCTTTCAAAGTTCACAGAAACTTTTGAAGACAAAAAAAAGAGACTAAAGCTTAGTAAATTGTGTAAATACTTTAATAGGTTTATTTCTATTTAAGAAAATGTTCAATTTCTTTTCTCTTCTAAAGTGAGTGCTGTGGCCCAACAAGTCTTATGGAATTGTCTAATAGAAGATCCATCAACAGTCCTTCGACATTTTCTGGAAAAACTGACCGTCAGCAATAGACAAGTAACTTCTTTTTTTCATAGTGTAGCTATGTGTGTGAACACTGTTAAAAGTAAGCAATAGATTTTATAGTGCTGTGCATGCAGCATCAATGTCCTCTTACCCGTAGCCAGTAAGTACTTTAGATCAGGGATCCTCCAACCCTCAGGCCATGGAACCAGGCCACACAGCAGGAAGTGAGTGGCAGGTGGCCGAGCAACACTTTGTCTGTATTTATAGCTGCTCCTATCGCTCGCATTACTGCCTGAGCTCCACCTCCTGTCAGAGCAGCAGCAGCAGCAGCATTAGATTCTCATAGGAGCCTGAGCTACTGTGAATAGCATATGTGATGGATCTAGGTTGTGAGCTGCTTATGAGAATCTAATGCCTGATGATCTGAGGTGGAGCTGCACTGGAGAGCAGCTGCAAATACAGATTCACATTAGCAGGGAGTTTTGACTGCACAGAGACCATAATAAATCAATTGCTTGCAGACTCATATCAAAACCCTGTATGTGAGTAGTAAGTGACAATTAAGCTGTGTCTGGCTCTTGAATCATCCTGAAACCATCCCCACCCACCCACCCCCAGCCCTAAACCCCAGTCCGTGGAAGAATTGTCTTCCACGAAACTGGTCCACAAAGGTTGGGGACCTCTGCTTTAGATAAAATGATGAGCTATATTAAACTTTGCTATTTTCTTTTGAATTTCTCCTTCACCTGTCATGTCCATAATGTATAGTACACTGCTAGTTATGACTCTAAAATACAGCCTCAGTCTTTTAAACAAAAACTAAATTTAGAATAATGTTCTTAGTAGTATCGAGTCTTGATTGCTTGCTAGTCTGTGATGGTAGGATTATTAGAATATGTTGAAACTCTGCATTAATCAAAAAGTCTAGTTTATCACACCACCCTGTAAGATTATGCCAAATAAAAGTAGTTTCTGAGCAATGGTAAAATATACTGTTGATTAAGAATTACTTACTCATTTCTATGTTATCCTGTTCACTAGAAGATTAAGTTGTTGTTTTTTGTTGTGTTTTTTTTAACTGAACTGGGGGCCTCAACGCATTCAAGAAACACACCCCAGTTCAGCATGTGGGTCCGCCTGGGCCGGAGCCGGGATTCGATCCTTGGTCCTTGGGACTTCAAAGCGAGCACTTAACTCACTGAGCCATCCTAGCGCACCCCAGTTTGGTTTTTACATTCCCATTTATCCTCTTTCGGCCAAACTTAGCTCGGGCTTGTCCAACCCGCCACTCATAGGCCACATGCAGACCAGGACAGCTTTGAATGCAGCCCAACAAAAATTCATAAATTTTCTTGAAACATTATGAAATTTGTTTGTGATTTTTTAACTCATTGGCTCTTGTTAGTGTTAGTGTATTTTATCTGTGGCTCAAGACGATTCTTCTTCCCATGTGGCCCAGGGAAGCCAAAAGGTTGGACATTCCTGCTTTATCTCTTTTGCTTGAAAACTAGGAAGCAGAACTATGAAGTTTAATAAAACTGATTTGGTTAATGGTTTCTCAATATATGACCTCCTCACATTTTCATCCCACGTGGTAGCCATAGCAAATAGAGCTAACTAAATATACAGCTCGCCTATAATTTGCCTACAACATATAGACACAGTTTAAATTTTTCACTTAAAAAAAAAAGTTGTCAGACTACTACTCAGTGATTTCATATGTTAGCTCCTAGGAGAGTGTGTCATAGCTGGTTTAAATACTACTATATGACAAGTATCACATAAACTCTATTCAAATGCTGAACGTAACAGAAATTAACGTGTGGGGAAAAGTAAGAAATATCCACTGTTTGCCTTTCAAAAAATCCATTTTATTTCCTGAGGCATAGCCGCTGAATGAGACATAGAAATTCTGTTCTTTCAGGATGAGTTAATGTACATGCTGCGCAAACTTCTCCTGAATATCGGAGACTTTCCTGCTCAAACTTCTCACATCCTGTTCAACTACCTGGTGAGTTTCAGCCTCCATTAGGTTACAAATTTTCATTTCCAACTAGGAAGAAGCAACATGAGGAAAGACCTTCAGAGGTTTGTTTGTTTGTTTGCAGTAAATTTCCATTAATTATGTGACTAAAGGTGAACAGGGGTTAGCTAAATTCATCACTATGTGTGGGGAAGCCCCTTCTCCTGGCATACTCCTTGACATGTGGTGGATACTCAATAAATGCCGCTTTCCTTGCTCTCTTCCTTTGGCATTATACAGCTTCCTTGTGTTAGTTCTTAATTTTGATTTTCTGTTGAGAAAACGTATGTCATTTTAGTCACTTTTCCTATTTCACTGTTTAAAACACACACACACACACACACACACACACACACACACGTGTTGCTCTAGATGGAAGGTATTTGTGAGTGTATTTTTCCGTGGCAACTATCTATGTTTTAAGCCATCCTTGACATCTCCTTCCTGAACCCTCCAGAATTTACCAGTTTCTTTGTATTCTCTTTATGCCCTACATGAATGTGCAGTTTGGGCTAATTGGCATAATGTCTGTTCTTAGAACTTACATCTGAATCCAGGCAGAGAGATGTTCAAATGAATTTCTATGCTGAAAGAGCTTCTTTCTCCCTCTTATCATCACTCTTTGAGCAGTTTGAGAAATAGGAGATTTATGCATATGCATTTGTAGCAGAATGATAAATTGAAGTTATACTACAACTCCAATGCACAGAGAAAATTTGTAATTCTTTTCTCTTACCTATGACCAATTTGGTTTCCGTGCTGAGTGCCCACTTGCTGGTTGACAAGAAAAAATATAAATAATAATATAAAATTGAAAAAAATCTAGTTCTATGTTTAGACTAATACAAATAAATAAATAGTAACTTTGGATAGTGTTCAGTCTCTCTTGGCTAAAAATACTTTGTTTCTATGAATTCCCTTCCCTTCCAACTGCTTTCATCCTTAAGCTCTATGTACTTGAAGTTGGAGAGAACAAAGACCTTTGTTCACCATGTGAAGTTGGAGAGAACAATGACCTTATTCAGTGTCCTAGCTTTGTATAGCATTCATTCTGACTCCTTCCTTTGAGATGGGGCTCTTTATTGGGCTGGTTGCTGGATGCTCGGCTGACAGGAGCCCAAGTCCATTGCTGCCACAGTATACGAGGCCCCTCTGCTTCCAGCCATCCTTGCTGGAAGATGCCACCTCACCTCAGCTCCTACATGTACTGTAGACCTCTCTAAGTTCTGGTCATGAGTCACATGTGATTCCAGCTTAAAAAATCCCCTGCCTAGAGCATCTTACTCAAGTGACACCAACCTATGACAATTCTATCTAGAAAGCTCTCCAGCTAAGCTTTCTGCTACTTCTTGGCCCTATCTATACACAAAAGCCAAAGGTAGGTTATCAAAGCCAAATATCAGGGCCCCCCTTAATTTAAGTGTGTGCTCTGTCAAGTTTATATTGCATCCAGGTTGCTATGGAAAAGCTCTGAGGTGGATGCCTGTCAGAGACCCAAACAGACGGGAAGCAAGAGCCCCTTTAGTGTGCCTGCCCATCCCCAGCTCACTGAGAGAGGAAATGCTTGCCTGGACCAGCCACTGCTTTCCTCATTCTTTAATCTTGGGATGAGAAGATGGTTATTTCATTTCCCTTGTGCCTTATTCCCCTGTCAACTCCAAATAAGCCTTAATGGCAGACATAAGACCTCTTTATCCTTGTGCAACTAGGGAATTGATTAGCAAATAGACAAAAGGGTGGACAACACCTTGGCCTTGCTGTATAATCTTGTTTTGCATGAATATAATATAAATGTCTGTTTCTGCATTTCTGTTTAAACCTGAATCTTCCCCTTAATCCCAAGGAAATGGATGCTTTGGGTAAACTAGGGAAAGTCTCTTATACTCAGAACGGCAAAACAGTGAAGGGCAAAGTCATTTTTAAACCATTACCCTTATTATACATCTTTATTCTAGCAACTATTATCAATGTGTGTGATAGGGGTGTCGGGAACACTGACATCTCTGCCAGACTTTGTTAGGGACATTTAAATCCACTACTTAACTTGACTCAGTGATCTTCAACCTGATGAATGAGCACATCTGGAGGAATGTGAAGACTTTTAAAGGGGTTTGATGTCTGGATAGTTTTAAGAGAATAAATCATCAAAGTGTCATCTTATAAATACCGTATTTTCTGGCATATAAGACGACCAGGCGTATAAGATGACCCCCTAATTTTACAGTTAAAACATAGGTTTAGGCCTATATTCGCTATATAAGACTACCCCCCACTTCCGAGGCTGTAGTCTTATACAGCGAATATAGGCCTAAACCTATGTTTTAACTGTAAAATTAGGGGGTCGTCTTATACACCGGAAAATACGGTACTTGAGTTGTGCCTGCCATCCCAATCACCGTTCTCTTACTGTACACAGAAAGGCTTACCCTGACTGTTACAGATGTCACCCAGCTGCATTGATAGATGTGTAAGACAGAGGAAGAATAAGGAAACCTCATTTCTGACTGATCAAGGCACTTAACACCCATGGGACTTCCCATCTTTTCCTATATTTTATAGATTTCTACTAGGGGTAAGGTTTGGCTTTCATTAGGGTGTTCAGCCTTCAGAACCACCAAAGCAGATTTGGTTAGTGATACCAATTCTTTCAATGTATTTGGAAAGATTTCTAGAATTAACACATTTTTAATGAAATCATAGATAAAACTCATGGCAGTGGGGAGCAGTGGGGAGTACTTTTACCTTTTTTTCCTGATTTTTGTTTATTATGGAATAAGGTAGTTAAAAACTTATTGATGAAATACACGTTTCAATTGTGATTAGTCCTCTTATTTCAATGTATAGAATGTTTAGCGTATACCACTTCCATTAATAAAAAAATAAATATAACGAGACATTTTAAATGTCAGCCTTAAAAATGTACAAAAGGGCACATAGTCTTTTGAAATTATTAAGAAGATACAAACACAGACTTTTAAGTTAATAAGCAGAGTGTTCTTGGGTTCAGATTTTTAGACACAACCCAAGCTGCCAAGAAATTTGGGCAAATATCATAGAGATTAATTTTGGCTAGCCTCAGTAGCTGAGCTACCAAGTGACTTGAAGCCTGGAAAAACGATCTTCTTTCTACTTAAGACGAAACTATTTTAGTGATACATGACAATGCATGGCGATCTGTTCTGGTCAGTTTTCCAGTTACACGCTCTTCTGCTTACCTCCACTGAAAGTGTTGGAGAAGCATTTGAATAGAGACTATGAAGACACAATTTCTTTCTTTAATTAAGAAAGTAAAAGCCAAGTTAACGAGAATGTGTGCTCAGGATTATAGTAGCTTTGCAAACTCGTCCTGCTCTGCTTTTTAGGTGGGCTTAATTATGTACTTCGTGCGGACCCCCTGCGAGTGGGGTATGGATGCCATTTCAGCCACCCTGACTTTCCTCTGGGAGGTGGTGGGATATGTGGAGGGCCTCTTCTTCAAGGATCTGAAGCAGACCATGAAGAAGGAGCAGTGTGAGGTCAAGCTCCTGGTGACTGCTTCCATGCCAGGTAATCAATCCACCACTGCTTTGGGATGATACAATTATTACTATTTTTTTAAGAATATAAATAATCCTTTTAAAGACTTAGCATCTTGTTCATGGGAAAATGTTCAGAGCTCTGACCCTGGTGTTGGGTGCATCAAAGAATTTTGCTGAATACAATCTGAAGAAATGTAATAGACTCTTTAAAAGTCAGCAATTGCCAGATGAAAGGCAGACATCAGAACTGAGGTTGGCGTGAATCAGTCCTTGAAGGGCTGCCAAGGTTGCAGATTTAAGTCCATTACAGAGGGCCGGCTGAACTGAGAGCCTTTGTGAATGAATTTTTGGCACTGTAAGGTGAATAATATTGTTTGTATGGCATAGACCCCAGTCCTTTGTAAACTCAGTGAGAGATGGCTTTATGAAACATTGAAAAAGGGAAAAGCAGGAAGAAGGAAAATTACAAAGGAGTGTGAAGTGGGATGGGAACCCTACATGCAGTTCCTTTCACTTTGGATAGATTGTCTTTCTTTAAGAATTTTTTGCCAAGCCTTTAACCTCATGCAGTGACTAAGAAAATATGAGATGATACATGCATTGAAATAAAGAGAAACACAAAGTGATATAAAAGAACACAGGTTTTGGCAGCAGAGGCCTGTGTTAAAATCATAGAACTGCCATTTATTGTCTAGAAAATTAGTATTAGCTATGAGAAAGTACATCATTTTTCAAGTTCCCCCACCCATACACACGCATGTAAAATATAGATATAATTCATATTTCACAATCATGAGGAATAAATGAGTTAAGGTATGTAAAATACTGTTATACCTAACTCATAGTAAGCAGTCAATAAATGGTGGTTGTGTATTTATATATGTTCTGTAGATGATCCAAAAAAGTGATCAATTTTTATTATAGCAACGAAACTTATATTGTCATTCATATACTTAAAAAATTCATTAAAATGAAGATATATCATAATATTCACAAAGATTTCTAATTAATGAATGAAGTAGAAAAAGTACTACATTATAGTTACTTGTTTTGGTTTTGCTAATATTTCTATTTGTATTTTCTTACTGCCTGATCATCTCATTTAAAATACAGGATATATTACTTGTTGCAATTTTTAAGGATTTAATTCTGACACTCTTACTAAATAAATGTGAATAAGTTATTTATAAATTTATATAAGAATAAGTTTTCTGTTTCCTCATTTGTAAGATAAAAATAATAGTACTCATGCTATAGGGTTACTATGAGATTTCAAAAGGATTATGTACATAAAACACGTAAAAATATTAAGAACTCTATAAATGGTAGCTATCACTATTTAATAACTAGATTTATTGAAATTGTATATTTAAATATAAATAAATAAATATCAGCTGACTGATATTTTCATATTTTGTGCTTTAAGCACAAAATTTTCTATAGTGCAAGTCAATTTACTTATGATTTTTACTTTCTATAGGTACCAAAACCTTAGTAGTTCATGGACAGAATGAGTGTGATATCCCAACCCAGTTACCAGTCCATGAAGACACTCAGTTTGAAGCCTTGTTAAAGGTAAGGAAGACTTTTAACAGAAATGATTTTTTTTATGTACAATGTCTATGGCCATTTATTGAACATCCAATTTAGAATTAAGTGGCATTTTTCTATCTCCAAAGAATATGTGCATTTATTTACTTCTTCTAGACTCTATTCCACTATTGTGTATTTCTTCTGTGTTCTTGCACAATTTCCCCCCACATTTAATCCCTGCGCCGAGAAAGGCAACATCATGCAGGTTCTCACGTATAGCAGCAGCACTCTGGGGTAACTCCTAATTCCCCTGGGAATGCTGTGACTTTCTGCTTGGAGCTTCCTGGCATCACATGTGGTCATTGTGAAGGTGCCCGGTCTGCACCCTGAGAGCACTAGGGCAAACTCTAGCTGTCAGCTGATCATCTATGCCAGAGACCCTTTGTGTGGCACTTAGTTGAATGATATACAACCTTGACTTGTCACTGGCAAACATCATTGGGCAAGCAGAAAATATAAACCTTAGAATAAATCAAGTGAGTCAAGAAAGTATTTTTAATGGTTATGACAGTTATTCCTCTCAAAATAAATGCAATCCATAGCTACACATGCCTGTAAGGCTTTTAAGGTAAAGCATGAGGATTCTAGTACGATGATTCCCACTAGAATCACTGGTATTTATTTACCTAGAGTTCACACTCTTAGAAATCTGATTTTCTGGAATGCCACGATTTTAGTTCCCTACTTAAGTAGAAAAGGCTTCTGAAAAATTCACTTGTGCAAAACTTTCATATTTTATTTCAGTGGAAAGGGTTGTTAAACCTCCTTTAAGTCTCACCCAAACATCTCCAGAGAATTTGTAAGGCCTAAGGAAGCAAAGTTCAACAACCATACCATTTTTCTACTCATGGTGAATGGTAAGATAATGTGAAGGCAGAATGAGTTCAGCTCAAACTCCACCACAACTAGTGTGACCTAAATCAAACAAACAATAGACCGCTCTGGTCTCAGGCTCTTTTTCAACAATACTGGGATACTAGTGCATATTATACAAGTTGTCTAGAAGAAAAGCACTGAACTTGGAATACAGCATATAATAAATGCTCAGTGCAGTGTAGTTTGTATTATTCTTTTTTTTTTAAGATTTATTTTTATTGGTTTTTGACAGACAGAGAGACAGAGAGAGACAGAGAGAAGGGGGAGGGCCCAGAGCAGTCTCCATAGTTGAAAGCATTAGTTTTCCATATAGTTTCCCTCCACAGGTGGGCGCGGGGCTGTGCAGGTCAGGAACTGGGCTGGGGGCTCCTACATAGGCCCTGGCAAGAACTAAACTGGGGGCACACCCCAGTTCAGCATATGGATCCACATGGGTCGGAGCCGGGATTCGATCCCTGGTCTCCGGGGCTGGAAAGCGAGTGCTTAACCCGCTGAGCCATCCCAGCTTCCCCAGTTTGTATTATTCTTTTTTTCTTTTTTATTTATTTATTTTTTTTATTTTTGACAGAGAGAGAGAGAGAGAGAGAGAGAGAGAGAGAGAGAGAGAGAGAGA
>PVKE010032689.1:0-18339 GCA_004027555.1 Craseonycteris thonglongyai
ATTGCAGAGAGAAGCAGTCACATATTTCCAAGTCAGTCTTTAACTGAGTTTGCAAGTCTTTTGAAATTGCGTGTATTCTTCTTGTGACTGTGTTATTTGACAACTGTAGGTCTTGTATCGCCGACATAATCTCACGCTTGTTAGAATATTCCTCAAACAAACAATCGGCAGCAGTCAGAAATGCTTCTTTTAACAATTCGCCATCCTGGAAAGGTTTTTTCTTTGCGAGCATGTGAGAAATTTTGAAATAAACAATGGTTGCCTTTTTAGATTTTTCCACATGTCTAGTGAAAACAATCTGTTGAGTAGTTAAACTTCATTTTAGTTGAGTTACTTTTTTTCTTTCTTACTTCAGATTTAAGTGGATAATTTGTATCAAAAGTGGTATGACTTGTCTGAAAGTGACGTTCAACATTATGTTCTTTCGGCACTGCAATACTACTGCCACACAACAGGGAAACACATTTACCTTTTAAATGAATGAAACAATATGATTCCTCCCAGTCTGTGTTAAAATTATAGGTTTGTTTTCTCTTATTTGGTCCACTCATTTTAGGACTAAAAAAATAAAAATAAAAATAGTTATAGAAATACAATATCATATCAAATTGCCACCATAATAATAGATGACCTACCTCACTTTTAGTTCATTTAAAATCTAATATATCAAAACACTGTGATCCTAGCTAACCGTCACGACCCGATCAGTCCAGCAACCGCAATCACAATGGCAACTTCGCGTCTCCCGGTTGGGTGGAGGAGAGTTTAAAGAGTGCAGCGGCTCAACAAGACGCGACATGTACAAAGGCGACAGCTAAGGGAAAACTTATACATACGATATCGCAAACATACCAACGAATATAATAAACCTGTGTAGATACTCAAACAATATTTTAAAATTATAACAATTGTATAAAAATAAATTATAGTTTTACTTAGTGTTTATGAAAAACTACTGATGCAGTCAAATAATGGCAGGCGCACACAAATCGGGCCGCAGGCGCCATGGCGCCCACGGGCACGGGGTTGGGAATCCCTGCCCTAGTGAATGGAAATTCTGAGAATGGACCGTAATGAGAAGGTGGTTTTCAGGAATGCCAGGATAGCTCTGCAGGTTGAGCACTTGCCTTGCATTCACGAGGTCTGGGGCTCCTTTCCTGGCCTCGGCTCATGCAAACCCACATGCTGAACTGCAGCACAACTGGTAACCACTGGGATGGCTCAGGGGCAAAGGTTCTCGCCTCCCATGTGGGAGGCCCCAGTTCACTCCAACCCCGAGTGGCCCCACATCCACCTGTGTGGAATGAAACTATGTCACAGTTAATGATGTACAACTATGGAGACTGCTCGAGACCTCCCCCTTCTCTCTCTCTCTCTCTCATCGTCTCTCAAAAAAAAAAAATCTTTAAAAGAAAGACAAAGACAGAGACAGAGACAGAGAGAAGCTGGTTTTACAACTAGAAAGAGCCTCAAATCAGTCCTTGCAACGGTTTGCCTTTCCTGTCCAGGCAGACCTGGTCACAAGAGTTATTTAAACCCATTTCTAACTATAGTGTAACAGCTCAGGAGTAGGAAAATCAATGCACTTAAAATAATTAGTTGTTGTTTGCAGCCAAGTGGCTTCTGAGGGCAGACCCACCTGGGTGGAATCTCTTCTAATGCTGAACGAGGTCCTTCCAGATCTCAACATGAAGTTTCAGGATGACAACGGCACATGCCACAAGAGACACACTGCCTGGCAGACACCGCAGACTCGCATCCTGCTCCGTAAAACCCCCTCTTTGATTAGGTCCACATTCCTGGAAAGGCAGATGATCACTGTGCTCTATCCTGTTTCTCCATCTTCTGCCAGCTCAGCTGAGAGGCAATCCTAACACTTCTTGTCCTATTGTTCCAGTAGGTCCGGGAGCAAATTTAGAAACATGTTATGTCAATTTAACTTGGAAAGCAAAGCACGCTCTCCTCCTTTTTGTACGGATTTGAACAATGCTGAAGAGTTAGTTTGTCATTGCTAGTTCCACGTGAATTCTGCACACTCCACAGAAATATCACAGGGACATAATCTGAACTCTGCAACCCAATCTGAGTATGAGTAGAAAAGGGGTAAAGCGATGAATTATAGACTCAGGGCTGTGGAGCCCTGTTTGGGTGGCTCAAAGTCCAAAGGTGGGGTTAGGAAGCTGCAAGACGTCAAAACAGGCCTCTGGAGACCCTGGGCCAGACTTTTCTGGAGCAAACGAGACCCAGACTAATAAAGAAGCACAATGGAAGTAGAGTGTGCTTAAGTGGCACCCAGGAGGACGTTCATCTATGACACTTCATCACTGTTTTCTAAGTTGCTGAGTGTTCAGGGGCTGGTGAATAAAGTTCCTATAACACAACAGACCCACAAGGTCCCTCCCTTTTGAAGTTCCTGTGTTTATGCTGAGCTCTGGCCTCATTTCTATTTCCAACCTTCCCTTGTCCATCTTTTCCGCTCTCCCTTCTCACAAATGTTCTCTACTTTCACCTCAGTGTTTCTGTCTTGTTTATCTGTCATCTGTCTATCTATCATCTATCTATCTGTCTATGTATCTATGTAATCTATCATCTATCATCTATCTATGTAATCTGTCATCTATCTATCTATTTATCTATGTAATATATCATCTATCTATCTATCTATCTATGTAATCTATCATCTATCTATCTATCTATCTATGTAATCTATCATCTATCATCTATCTATCTATGTAATCTATCATCTATCATCTATCTATCTATCATCTATCTATCTATTATCTATCTCTACCTCCTCTATCTCTATTTCTCCTTTTGCTACTATCACTTCTATCTCAATTCAACACCACTCTCTACTTATCAAACTACAACCAGTGTTTGTTTTGTTATTTTTAATATGAAAGAAACAAACAAAACTTAAAGAAGGGAAAATGTATATAAGTCAGGAAATGGGGAGGCCAGAAACCTTACTGATAGCTTTTCTTATGTTCACTGTCAAGCAGAGAGACTGAGGTTTTTAGGAACACGCAGGAGGCCAGGCAGCTCACAAATGGACAGAACTCCCATGTTTTTGGAATGTACATTACTTCTCCAATAGGCCCACGAGTCAGAAGATAAACCCAGAGGGTTCTGGATGTAGTCTAGGCATCACTGTATTTTTCTCCTCAGTAAAAAGTTGGAAAATAGCAGAATAACTGAGACTTACGTATATGAAGCACATCATTTACCACAAGGGCTTGAACAAAGTTCCTGTTCGGAAATGATGGAGTTTTGCAGAGGGAAATAGAGTATATCCAGTCTTGCTCATTATTTCACTGTGGGCCGAGCCAGATAAGAAAATAGGTCGGTCATTTTTCGCTGCACCCGGTTCTATCAATTTTGAACCGGGGACAGAGCTTAATGACAGAGCTAGTTTTCATGGATTTTACCTGCCTGTGCCTTCTGTTGCTCATTTAAAGCCTACGGTTTCCTTAGCAACCTCTCCTTTCTTTCTCCCCTTCCATTGTGTCTTATCAGTTAAAGCGCTGTTAAAAATGTTTTAAGAGAAAATTATCATTTGTAACAATTTATCTTGTTTAACAATAACCTGCTCATTTTTGTCAGTTCTCTCCACAGTTAAAAGGGAACTATGTAGTGAAGGTAAATTATAAAACATGTTGGTGATAGCCAAGGAGGGGGGCAGCAGGTAGATTGCTAATTCACCTCATGTGCGTCTAGTGAGACGGGTGGTTCTTTCTTCCCATTGCTAAATATGCACTGCCTAGGACAGTGCCGGGTTCATAGTGAAGGATTTGTAAAGCATGTTTAATAAATGGATGAATGAATGAATATAGTTGATCCACTTGCTTTAATCACAAAAACAGTTCTTCCATATTTTTAGCTTATGCAACTAATATTTTTGTTTTGCCATTTTCTCTATGGATGCCTTATTATTATTCCTATATTTCTTTTGACCTGCCTATGAGATATGGAAACTAAAGTGTGTTGGAAACAGGGCTGCTGAGTTGGTCATCTT
This sequence comes from Craseonycteris thonglongyai, assembly GCA_004027555.1. Classification (NCBI taxonomy): domain Eukaryota; kingdom Metazoa; phylum Chordata; class Mammalia; order Chiroptera; family Craseonycteridae; genus Craseonycteris; species Craseonycteris thonglongyai. The sequence continues at coordinate 4,016 of PVKE010032689.1, forward strand.
TATCTAGGAATAAGAATGGAAACATGTGGAGATGATGGGGTAGCTCAGTGGTTGAGTGCTTGCCTCGCAATTGAGAGGTTCTGGGGTTTAATTCCCAGCCCCAGCCTGTGTAACCTCGTATGCTGAACTGTGATGCAACTGGTAACTGTTGTAATGGCTCAGCATCCATGTCACAACTAATGATGTACAACTATGGAGACTGCTCTGGGCCCTCCCCACTTCTCTTTCTCTTTCTCTCTCTTTCCTTCTCTCAAAAACAGTAAAACAAAAATAAAAAACAATTGTAATGTATTTGCTAGAGATTCCCAAATTTTTCTCCATATATTATTTAAATTTTCTTCTTTATTATGGGAGCAAACTGCCTATTTTCCAGTCCCTGTACTGAAAATGGTTAGCATCATTAAAAATCTTTTCCAGTCTGATGAGGTATTAATTTGCAGAAATAGGTCCTCTCAAATCTCAATTTTGTCCACTCTACCTATTATCAAACTGATCATTAGGGTTCTCATATTCTGTTCCCCTGACAATGGCCCACTTTTCTATTAAATACTTTCTCTTAGAACTCAGCTCGTTTAAATTTTTTATTTCTCAACTCTGACTTGAATGTTCAAGCAGATTGCTGTCTGATTCAATTTATTAGAGGAGCCATTGAAAAATAACATACTATGCTTCTATGGTTTATGTCTTATTTCATAAGCTGTTTTCATGTGTCATTGTAAAATATGGAACTTATTTCTTACATTAGCTTGTAACTATAAGTAAACTATAGAAAAGAGATATTAACTGACAAGCCTAAAAGGAAAATCTTATCTTTGATGTCTTAGCCTTAAGAAGAAGAAAGACATTTTAAAAAATGCTGTTCAGTACTACAGTGCACACTGAATGTGCAGGGGGGAAAAAAACCATGAAAAAGATTGCCAAGAATGAAAAAGATACATACTAAAATTTGTATAAATTGAACTCATATGTGAGTAACTCAGGCAGATTCAAGTATCAGATTATATAGAGTGAAAGGTTCAGAAGACACCTGGTTATTACAATAAAGATGTTTTTATGATTGTACTGAATTGAATAAATGTCCTTCAAATACCCACCCAGAATCTGATAACTTGACCTTATTTGGAAATAGGGACTTTGCTGGTGTAATCAAGTTCAGATAAGTTCATATTGGATTTGGGCAGACCCTAATCCAATGTCTAGTTTCCTTATAAGAAATTGGAATTGGATAAAGACAGACACACATGTCCTTACATGGTGACAGAGCTGAAGACTGGAGTGATGCATGAGTAAGACGAAAAACACCAAGGATGGCCAGCTGCCACCAGAAGCAGGAAGAAGCCAGGCTTATTGTTCCCTCGAACCTTCAGAGGGAACAGGACCCTGCTGACACTTTGACTTTGCACTTGTAGCTTTCAGAACTCTGAGAGTATAAATGTTTCTATTTTAATTTGTCTAGTTTGTGCTATCTTGTTACAGCAGCCACAGGAAATCCATTGACTAGCTGTGTTCCCAAGTTACTCTATAATTTATTAGAAAAAAAAAAAAGAGAATGAAAATACACCCAAATAGGTCAATGGTTCCTGAACGACTTTGGGGACATGATAGAGGAATGTGTATGAAGATGTCTGATTCCAGGGTGTGTTTTCCAGTCTTGAATTCATTCAGAGTTTCATGGATTATGCGTAGGCCAACCGGCTGTACCATTTTAAATAGGACAGAAAACAATGGCATGGTCAGCCTACTGACATCTTGAATTTAACCCAGTGAGACTAGGCTGAGCATACACACCATTGAAAATGGGACAGTGCTGTTGTTTTCTGTACCATTCCAAACAAACGGTACGTCTGGTCAGCCTACGACAAGTAGGAACACATGGGGGAAGGGTGAGGTCAACAGAGAACAACCTTGAAGAAAATTCAGAAAACTGGGGAAGGGGTACTAGTCCCCATAATCTGACTGACCTACCCTTCCATATTGTGGGAGCAGAGCAACCACAGGCTTCTAGAATCTTAGCTCCAATCTTAGCCGTTTAATCTATGTTCCTTGTCTTACCCAAAAGCAATATTATTTACACAACATTTATGTGCTTGTCCAAGAAGCACCCTGATTTATTCCAAATGTTTGTGTTGCATAATAAGAAATTGCCTAAAATTGGTAATTTGCACAATGCCATGTCCATGGGCAATTAATTTCCTTGTGTCCTGAGAGTGAGATGAGAATGTGGAGTGAAACATTAAATGGAAAACTTGGAGTCTCCCAAATGAGAAAGAACGTGGTTTCTAGAATTTGGGAATTAGAAGGAATCATGGAGTTGGCCAGTGAACCAATTAAAATGCACTGAGGCAGCTGAATTCACCACTGATGGTACAAATTAAGAGGCTATGGAGAAAGGAGGACAAGGTTAAGGGAACAAATAGGAATGAGGAAGTGCCTAGAGCCTGGCAAAGGTGAGAAATTAGGGGTGAGAGACAGAGGTTGGAATGAAATGTTCTCTAGGCCTGTAAGGGCTAGAAGGCCTAGAGAGTCACTGCCCAGTGGGGACCTATGGCAGCATTATCTCCAGAGATACGGAGTCCAATTAAGAAAGAAACATGAATTAATACTCTATGACTCTCTTCCCAGCTTCCCCAATCTTCTGTTGGCTCCTCCCATTGACTCAACTCCATCAACCCCCATGATACAGTTCTCAGGGTTCGGCCTTTCTGGTTACATAATGTGAAATCAGGGAGGCTGAAAGGTACATGTTCTGTAATCAGGGAGACTGAACCTCTGGTTACACAGTCTGTAACCAGAGAAGGAAGGAGAATGGAGCCGAAGTAGCTCACAGCATTACCCGCTGCCACATGTGTAGTCATTTACTCAGAATGCATTGAAATAAAACCTCATCAGTTCACGTTAGACACTGATGCCATCCAGGGCAGGGATGGAGTCGCATGCATATCTGTAACCACAGTTCCCGACACGGTGTCTGATAAGTAATAGTAGTAATTGATAATATTAATAATGTTCTTATTATGTCCTACAGGGAGTATGTTATCTATTATACATCATCTTCATTGCTCCTAATAATACTCTATAAGTTGGTACTATAGCACTTTTTAATGTGTGAAAAAAAATTAAATATGATACTCATTCCAAAGGTTGTCATATGCCAAACAGTTCTAGTCTACTCTCCCCAATATGGTAGCTACAAGCCATACATGGCTGTTGAGCACTTAACTATAACCAAGTCCACATTCAGATGCGCTCACACACACAATGGGTTTCAAAGAGACTATGAAAAAAGAATATGAAGTACCTCATATTTCATAGTGATTACATTTGGTATATATTGTGTAAAATAAAATGAATGATTAAAGCTCATTTTACCTATTTCTTTCTACCTTCATAATGTGGTTATTCAAAAACATAAAATTAAATAAGTATTTGTGGTTTGCATCATATTTTCTTTGAAAAAGTGCTGCTCTAAGTGCTTTGCATAAACATCAAGAGGCAGAAGCTGGATTTAAACCTAGAGCTTCTCACTCCGGAAGGGTTATGGCTTAACCACTGTGCCTACAATGTCTAACCCATAAACAAATAAGTGAATGAGACTAAAACTCACCATCTCTACATCCTACTATGCATCAGGCACTATAGTAGGTTGTTTACTCATATATATCCTGCTCCAAACAACAGTGCATAATAGGTATTATTATACCCATTTGTAAGGTGCAAAAATAATCTAATTTCAATCTAACATACTCTTGACTACAAAACCAGTATGTAGATAATCAAAACACGAATTCAAGACAGATTTCTACATCCATGCTCTTGGTGATAACCTTTTAGGACCTTTTTGGTATGCATGCTTTTAAACAGAAAGTATAAACATGTTGAAATTTCAGGTACAAAAATAGACAATATGTTTCTGAATATACTCAGCAAGCAAAATTGTAGAGACACTTCATAACTTATTCTATAATGGGGCATGATTAGCACTATGCAGAATTTCTCATCCATGAACTGGTAGATTAAGAGATATTAATAAGGAAATCGACATGATGAATAGCACCATGGAAAGACCTCACTGATCATTAATCACTGAGTATCTGCAACATATGAGAAGTATCCATCTTGCAACTAATAGAAGCTTGCACACATACGTGCTCACAAACACAGGTGACCCTGTGACTCTAAGGGCTGATTTCTCCACCACAAGAGACAATTAAATGGTAGAGGGCAATGGTCACGGGGAGAATGCATGACATGTTGGGTTCCCTGATAGTATATCAGGAATTGGCAAGGGGCTACCATTTATGTAAGAAGCATAACAAATAATCAAGTTCTTTTCAGCCCCCTTTTAATACAGGAATCAGATGCTATACTCGTATATTGGAATTTATGGGCAAGAACCAAAAACTGGAATCATCCTTCCTCACGAACCTGCACTGTTAGAATAGCAGAAATTCATTTTGCAATATATTCCCATATATTTTTTAATTTTTTTCTTTTTCTTACAGTGCGGTAGTCAGTTTACCATTAATGTTAATTATTTCTGTTTCCCCACCATGCTTGCATGCCCAGAGTGTAAATATTTTCCGAAATGGAAGTATTTTCCAGAAATACTTATTTCTCTTTTCACTCACAAGGAATATTTCTGTGAAGTCATTGTTCAATTAAAATAATGGTGTTGACTATTAATTTCAGAACAAAGAAGTGCATTGTTTGTGGATGAATGTTAGTACCTACAAAAGGATTCATGAGTGATGTGCTTTGAGTGTGTGAGAAAGACACACGATAATATCATGGCACATTGAATTATGAATGGGTGGGAACATCTCAATGACAGAGGAAGGAAAGAGGGGTCAAGAGAGACATAGTAGGACATTTAGAAAAGGAAAACAGATTCCTTACCTGAAACAACAGCTACAGATCATAAAAACTATTTCTAGGCAATTTTAGAAAACTTTTTGAGCTCATCACTGCAATGAAGCCAAAAATGTTATGAACCCAGATGTGAACGAACAAAGAACATTTTAACATTTTCTTGGTCGGTGCTGGAATCATGCCTAGCTTCTAAATGCCTGCATTCTAAGCCACTTTGATCAACTAAAGGCCATAAAAATGATCGCCATTCTTTCTGCCCTGGATTCTGCAATGTCAGACCTCTTATTTGTATCTTCAATAGACTCCTCCACAGGAAGCCCAGTAACAGAAATCATTTCCTCTCTCCTTTTTCCTTCTGTAAAGCATATGACCCAATCTATCCTGTGAAAACTCCAATTTATTTTAGCATTCATGAACCTTCATGACTAATTTCCTGAGCCAAACTATAATTACTTTAATTCTACACTGCTGGAGAGAATTTGAAAACAGGACTTCTTTAGAAGAAAATTAACTTATATAATGAGTGAAGAGATAAATCATATTAGCTCTAATTAAAGTATATTAACATTTTGGTTGCATATGAATAAAAATCAGACACAATGAAAGCAGGTTTCTCATAAGGAGTCAATTTATGGAGATTTATGAAGATTTTAGGGACTTGCAAAATTTCATTACTTAACATCTCTATTAAGATCTTTACAAGCATGCATAATGAAAAGCCTAATAAAAGATTTAATAAATGGACTTTTGCTTAAAGTCACACTGATTCAGTGGAAGTAAAGGTTTTAAACCCATAATGGAGATTGAAATGATAATTGTCAATTTAAAAATACATATGCTATCTACATGGCACAAAGTAGAGAAGGAGAAAATCAGAATTAGGGTGTTGGAGAACCATCTGCCATCAAAGTAAGTAATTCCACAGTTTCTCCCAGCATTCTAAGAGTGTGATCATCACCTCCATCTTCCATATAGTTTACCTATCATCTAAACAACTACACGGTCCAGGGCAAGTAAGCATGAACAATTAGCTACTATGAAACTATACTTCAAATCCTTCTCTTGTGCATCAATAAGAGATCTTTCAGCTCTAGGTCTAGAAAGAATGTTTAACACAAATAGTATACTTCCAGGTAACCTTACTTAAGTGAAGCTGGAGGCTGAAAAGAGTCAGATTCTTTTCCAGAAATGCTTTTCACTAAACTTAGATGATGGCACTGGCCAATAATTCAATTTTCAATATTGCTCCTGAGTGGAGGAGATGTTATGAGAACAAGTCACAGAGGAGTTCCTTGCCTATAAAAGTGCCCAAGCACCATAGTCTATGTGTTTATGCTGGAAGTGAGATTTGCAACCAGCATTAACTATGGTGTCCCCAGTTTCCAAGAGGGCCTATGCCTACATTGGCTTGGCGTTCACAAACTACCACCCTCCAGTGGCCACTGGCACTTCGATCTTCACTGTTTAAGTTCCCCATAGTCATGACTATTGTAGAGTGGGTCTTATTTTTCTATCATTCACACAGCATCAACTACCATTTATGGTAGTTAACAACTACCATTTTTTTACAATTGTCAAGTAACGTGCCATCATCTGAAGCATATAAACTCTACAGCTTTATGTAAAATGGTTATGTTCAGTCTGCATTTGTAGATTATCACACACTCAAGATACATATTTTAATAGAGAAAAATGTCAGAGTACAGTCTGTGGAAATGTATTTCAGTTCCTGCATTAATTCATTGGCAATTGAGTATTGCAAACAAATATTCCCATGGGTGTTTAGTTACTTGTTTGCAGAGCAAAAAGTGACTGCTTTTAGGAGACAAACTCTCATTTCCATGTATCATCTCTCAAACTCCTGGAAAATATTTATTGAATTGCATTTTTTAAACTCTGAGTTGTATTGCTATTGGTACCAGGGAATGAAAAAGTCAGATATTAGAATTTCCAGAGAACTCAGAGATTAAATAGTGATTTAAAAGCAGAGAGAAGGAAAAGAAAATAGTACAAGAAAAACCAGAAGAACTAATGATTGAAGGTTTTCTGATAGTATGGTGAAGAAAAATATTCTAAACAATTCTAATGTTACAACAAAATTGTAATTCTGAATAGGATATATATTTTAAAAGATATTTGTTAATGTAATGCTCATAATTTTTTTATTTGTATTCATTAAATTCATTGGGATGACATTAATTAGTAAGATTATATAGGTTTCAAGTGTACAATTCTATAATACATTATCTATACATTGCATTGTGTGTTCACTAACCAGAAACAGTTCTTCTTCCATGTATTTGGTCCCCCTCCCTCTTCTACTTATAAATTAAGGGAGAGAAAGGTAGAAAACCAGAGAGATAAAAAATGTAGTAGAAGTAGAAGTTTCTCCCAGGGGATCCTTGGTATGTGATGTGACTGCCACACGCATGGACAGAAGATGCTCCAAATTATGTCATCTCCGGCGTGGTCTCCACAACAGATAGAAGCACATCCCCTGGAACCAAAACTGATGCACTTGACATGTGGCCAGTCTCAAACCAAGTTGGGATCTGAAAATACACAGCCTTTATGATACAAAGAGCCTCAAATTAAGAACTGATGTTTAAATGGCCCTGGATTTGCACTGGACAGAAGAAGCAAAAGCCTTCAACCATGGTCAAAATGTTTCCAGCAATAAAACACAACTGGACATGAATTTAGTAAAACACACACATATATGCACACACTCAGGAAATAGAGCAGTATGACCAAGAATGGGCAAAAATAACAACCAGAAAAATCAGTTGCACAAAAGACATGGAGATTATGAGATGCATATTACAAACTAAGCACACATCATAAAAAAAAAAATCAGTGCACTCAATGACATTCAAATTAGGACCTTTTATTTACCAAAAACACAAAGGATGTGTATCTTGTTTAAGAAATAGCAGTTACCGGTACCCTTAGATAAGTGATATTCTTCTGTATGACTTTCTAAAAGATTTAAAGGTTTGTCATTCTTATTTCAGTCTCTAGCTTACCTAGAATTGATCTTTATATAAGATCTAATTTTATATCTTTTTATATGTCTAAACAAGATACCTTTTTCTGGATTTGATCATCAGAAAAGAGCCTATAAAAATAAAAGTTCATGACAAATATATCCTTCCTTTTACTTTATTTTTTTATGTATTTTGAATACTTAGGATTCATATATTTGCTGTACCAAGAAGAAAAACGAAAGAGCCTCAGACAAACTTGGAGGATAATAAGAGAATAGTACAAAGATTAGGTTTTCAATGACAGCAAAGTAGACTTTTATGGGTAGAAGGCTTTTCAAAGGAGACGAAATAAGACCCTATTTTGTAATTGAGGTCAGGTTTTCTCTGAGCACAGTGGGTTGCATGAGGCAGAAACTTTGTTCTTAACCACAGTGCTTTGTGTAGTGTGGGGAAGGTACTAGTTACACAACAATTGTAAGTTGAGTAAGTTAAGAAGTGAGCTTGATGTTATAACTTGTTATCAAAGGTGTTGAAGTGGCCTACGTGGTCATGATTGGCTCTGATTGCAATGTTGAAATATCGATCAATGCATTTGTGTTGCTAGGCAGGGTCCCCCTTGGGTTCCCTTCTGCAATCTCCCAGGGGCTCCGAGGACCTGAATGCGAAGTCCAACTCCTCTGTCAGTAGCTCATTTGAGGGCATCAGTGGGACATAGGAACACCAAATTCAGTCATGGACACACCCTGCCCAGCAGTTGCTCTTATTCATGGCTAATGTTACATCTTGCTATCAATAATTCTTACAGAATACTGTGTAGCAGAAAGTAGGTGCAAATGCTAGAGAGAGAAACATATTCACAGTGCAATTATTTTCCATCTTGCTATGTGTGCATGTATTGAAAGAAATTTATTATTAGCTGTCATGTGTTCATTTTTCACTTAAGGTGTTCACGCCATTACCTAATTTGTCAACTCTTTGTCAAGTGTCACCATGTGCTTTTGGGAAGTCTTCTTAGAAGACACAGCAAAAGAGTGACATCAGTGTTTTTTCATTGTTATTCTTTAGGTGAAGATCGGAACAATGGATGACAGATCAAGACTATACTAGTTGTACCGACGATAGTATTGGTGGAAATGAAATTGTTCTATTTTATGTTACTTTATCCTTTGCTCATGAGATTGTTTTATATCTTAGTGTAAACTGGACATTTTATGTAAGTCAGAAATAATTATTTCTGCCTCCCATTTTCAACATGGCAAACACAGCCAGCTAAGATATTCAATAGACATTTTAATTGTTGTATTGATGTATCTGCTCTTTCATCTTGCTCACAAACACTAAATAGTTCAGAAAGCTCCTCAAAATTATTATAATTGGTTTTCTCAAGTCTATGAACCTTGATAATTTATTTTAACATTTTAGTGGTTTCAGAGGTGTATCTGCAATTACGCCTGTTATTTTGGGAAAATATGTTCTATTTTTACTTCTTAGAATAAGTAGCAGAATACTTGTAAGGTTACAATTAAATATGAAACTAATCCAGCATTAGATTCTGCAATGTTTTGACAAATATTTCTAATTACAAGCTTAAGAATACCCACGCAGTTTTCATCTATATGAGAAAATACCAAGGTTTTTTGTTTTGTTTTGTTTTTTTGTCAGAATGCTTGTATATTTACCGAGCAGGTTGAAAAATGACCCTTGATACTTTCAGTGAAAATACTTTGACTTTTAGAGGGGTTTTGCAAATTACACTTTCCTTTGCTATCACATAAACGACCCTTCTGAAGTCATATAGAGTCAAAAACTTACCAAGTAACTTAAAATTGTAAAATTATGACTTTCTCAGCAAAGTGCTGGATGAGTAACTAATTTCCTGAGTCTTTGGCGAGCATGTGACTATACTGAATAAGTCATCAATCTTCTCTCTGGTTACTCAGAGCTGTACTTACATAGGAGTGTGATGCTGCCCTGCCCTCCTATGCCCTCTGCTAAGGCAGATACACGCACTCCTCCTACCCCCACCTCCCCCTGGATGCCTTCACTTCCACTCCTCGTTCCTTAATAAAATCTTAATATCTCAATTTTATAAGGAAAAACAGAATAATTTACTCAGCTCATTAGACAGACTTAATTGGTTAAACCAATGCACACGTCCAAAGGCTTCGGCAAAAGAGTTTTAAGACAATAAGAGGATGGTATATGGACAGGTGTCTTTCTTGACCGTGTCTTGAAGCTGGTAAATAAGGAGGGTTCTAGCCACATGATCCCCGTAGATTTGCAAGGGTTCCTCGATTGCATATTCTAGATAAAGGATATCTGGTTTCTTCAGAGTTTCCAAACCTTAAAACTGAACAGTTCTGATCATACTTAGCAGCTACATAAAATAAAATTCATTTGTATGGTTGATGATTTGGACATAGCTGAGAAGATTGAGGTGGGGGGGTATTTTTAGGACAATAAAACTCCACTGTAGGATACTATAATTATGGATAATGACATTATAGATTTATCATTTTAGAACTTTATAGCACAGAGTGAACCTTAATGTGTGCAAAATTAAAAAAAAAAATTACTTAGGAGGTTGGGGATCTCAGGTGGGATGCAGAATATAACAAAACAATCTAACTGTACTATGGATACATGAAAAACCTTGACTAAAGGAAGTGGATGTCCGATGCTGACCTAAGTAACTTTGGAAATGAGCATGGTCTGTAAGAGTAGGGCAAAAGAAACACTGTGTAAAGCCTGTCGCACTGTTTCTAAAGTGGCTCCCCAACCTTATGGAAGGGAATACAGGTGAGCAATTTTGATACCACTCCACACGTATGTGCTGGGGCTGCACAATTATGTAAGTACACAGAGGAGAGTGTAAGCCATTGTCTCACTGTTGGAGTGAGGCTACAAATAAGTAAATGGGGGCACTGGAATGACCGGCAGGGTAATTAATGTAGTAGAGTTAGAGACATCACTATAAATTCATGTTTAACTTAGTATAGATACAGATGGTTAGATATGGATAGATCTATGGATGTGATATGTACATGGCTTAGCATACACACCCATGTTTTCATACATTTTTTCACTCTGTTAGCTCACAGGATGAGAAGTAAGGGCTCCTCAATAGCAACAAGCTCACCAAGCGTCAAGTCTTGGTTTCTAATTCCATCCTCCAATCAAAGGAACTAGGACTCCTTGGAGAAATGGTGAATTCTAGAACCACAAACAAAATATATTCAAGATGAGCCTGTATCATCTTCTAGTGCCAAAAAGTAAGAAAATTCTCAAAAAAAAAACAAACAAACAAAAAAAAGAGGATGTGAGGGTGATCTGGCTGTGACATCTGACACCTCATTAGTCACCAGGGTTGATTTGGCTGATCTGGTTGGCTAGGCATGTCCCCTTCTTCTCTCAAGGAAAAAAAAAAGGAGAAGAAATATCCAAGAGGAACACAGGAGCCACTGAAAGAGCTCCCAATACCCAGAGTTGGACCAATTTCAGCAACAAAATATAAAACTTAGTGTTGGATTACAGCTCAAAGTATAAACTAAATATACGTGAGTCCATCCTGAGATCAGTAAATTATGGCATAAACAAGCAAACAAATAAATAAATGGTGGAGAAGACATACATCATTCATGCAAATGGTCTCCAATGAATTTGTGAAGAGACTTTACACTCAGGGATGTGGAACACAACTCCCCGTTTCTGAGGCATGGGCTAGACAGAGTGACTTCCTCCCAAAGAGGGCTGGGGGACATTAGCGTAACTTGACAGAGAAGTCTGACCAACACTCCCTCATTTAGACCATCGAGATTCACATCAACCTGAAGAGGCCTGTTGGTAGTGCGCCCTCATTATGATGTTTGCTGTCTGACGTTCTTCTCAAGATATTTAATACTACTCTAGTCATGAGGACACTTTAGGACACATTCTAATAGAGGGCCATTCTACAAAACACCCGACCAGTCCTCCTCAAAACTGCCAAGGTCACCGAAAGTGGGGAAAGTCAAAGAGACTGTGACTGCAAGAGAAGGCGAAGGAAACAGGAAAGCTCTGTAATGTGGAACAGAGAAAGGGCATTAGGTAAAAACAAAGGGAATCTGAGCAAACTAAGGGCTTGAGTTAATAATGACGCAAGAATAACTGATTGTTCATTCTAGAGCATAATGATGCGCAGTGAGTATAAGAAATGTATTCCCATACCCATGTAAGATGCATAAAACAAAGGAAATTCAATGTGACATCCATGTAAACTCTATACTTCCCGAATTCTGGGTAAACTGGAAACTCTTCTAAATTTAAAAGTACATTCATAAAGGCCATGTCTGAGCTGTGGGCTTAGAAATGACAGACACAGTAGACCTGGGGAAGAGCTACAAGCCAGCAAGGAAACTGTGCCAGAAAACATCGGTAACTTTTTGACAGTAATGAATGCAGTGGATTTGTGTTCGTTCTGCCTCCAATACTTGCACTGAAACAAGTTTTTGAGAATAAGGAAACCCAACGCAGGCTTTTCAGGCTGTGTCTCCCACGTGCTTAACCCCCCACCCCCGTCTCTTCCAATGCAGTCAGGAAAACAGGGTATCACAGACCAGGTTAAATTTTGAGAAAGGTGTTGGGAAATGCAGGAGCACCATTTTCCCGAAACACAGCAGGTAAGCGATGTTCCACAGGTTGCATTCCTGCATTCACGCACTTGTCCCACAGTTGAGATGCAGGAATTGCCCAAGACCTTGAGATACTCTTATTTCAGAAAGCCAAGGAGCTTGACTCCACATATGTGTCAAGGCATGTCCTCTGTCCCCTCTCAGACTCATTTGTTTCATTTGTTTTATCACCACAGACATAGGTTTCCTGGGAGGTCACAGATGTTGGTTCTTTTATCTCCCATAGGCAGAATGCCTGCCTTGTTATACTAAGTGTTTGAATAAATAAAAGATAATTTAAACGTGGAAAGGAGCTGGTTGTGTTGGAGTGAATCAACTTGCCCTCTCCGTCTCAAGGTCTTAGTGGCATTGGGGCTGCCATTCCCTCTAGACTATCACTCACAATTGCAACAGGAACTTTTCACAAAATGCTGAAGTTTGTGTTTGATGATACAGAAGGTGGAGGGTCCCAGTCCATAAAGGAGCAGAGTTTTATCTGGAAGCGATCACCGATTCTGGGTTGAGCAGCCAGTCCTGGCGCTTGCATTTTCCCTTCCTGAGGCACATTCCTGTTGCATCGTTCTGAACGCATAAGCATTTCGAAAGGCAAGACACTGATTTCCTCCTTCTGTCAGGAAGTGGCAACTTAAGCAAATTTCTAAACCCTTTCAAACCCTGAGGTCTGTTTGGCAGTGATAAGACAGGACACCATCTGTAAGTGGGTGAGGTTTTGTACTGAAGCTGTTCACAACGAGGGGAATTTTTGTCCTGGAAAATTTTCTTCTCCCCACAGCCCCTTAGGAGAGAATAGAGGAGGAGAGTGAGTTCAAGGGCTAATTCACTTAAAACCTTCTTTACTATTTTCTACAGCGAGAGACTAGGGACAGGGTTCTGGGCTGAATTGTTTTACTCTTATATGCTCCATACGCAATTTTCCTCACCTTTTCCAAAAGATTCGTATAATGCAAAGATGACTTATTTTTATTCACCAGCGATGCATGATGACAAAGGCAAAAATAACATCAGGGTTTTTTAATTTTATGTTATATGTATAAAATATTAACATAAAAACTAGTCATTTCTGAAAAACTGAAGAAGAGAGGGTTGCCAAAAAGGAAGCAATGCTAGTTTGACTCAAAATGTTTCTTTGGCAAGCCACGGCTAGACATTCAATCTTATGAGTGTGCGTCTCAGAACGGAAATGCCAGAGGCTAGTAAAGGAAAAGAAAAGAAGAATTGTAGTTTGGAGAATTATGAATTAGAAGGACAGTAGTGGGTGATCTGAGAGGTCAAAGGCACAAAACGCAGGGTCTTCTGAGAAGAATCCATTTCAGAACTGTGAGCGAAACTCCCTAAGTACAGGAAGGGGGAGAAATTTCATTCACGTTTGGAGATTCTCTTGACATTTCCATTAACTAAAAAAATAAAGTATGAATCATCTAATCTATACGTATTGGAGGCATAAGTAGAAGACAGCCTATTAAATACTCACCTACATGTTACAATTAAGTAGCATGCAACTCATTAATTTCACCATATTCTGGTCCTTTTTCTTTTTTCTTTCTTTAAAGTTCTGATTCAGGCACCATAGTGGTTTAGTTGTGTATCTGCTGAGACAAAAAAGATGAAAAACACTGACACAAGCAGAAAATCGGTTCCTAAAATTCTTGTGAAAGTTTTCCTTTGCTTTAATTCAACATAATTGAATCACTGTTGAAGACAGGGTTAATACACATGTATGTTTACCTAAATACAGGGGCTTGGGATAGATGGGATTAAAAAGTTTGGTTGTTTTAACCTAAGCCTGTGATGCTATATA
>PVKE010032690.1:0-18337 GCA_004027555.1 Craseonycteris thonglongyai
TATTTTGGGAAAACCCGCGAAGCACTGAAGCCGCAAAACATGAAGCGCGAAGTGGCGAGGGAACACTGTAGTCAATTTGGTTGACTGTCCAGTTAGTACAAATTCATCATGAACAATCCTGCTGATATCAAAAAAGGTTAGCAATATCATTTTAACTCTTTATGCAAACTGATGCAACTTTTTTGGTAAAGGAGAATTGGCTGACTTCCATTGTGCGCTTTGACACCTTGTTACTTTGTTTCAGGGTGATATCGGTACACCCATGTTTCATCACCAGTGATAACACAGCCCAAAGCATGCTCTTGCCTCTCCAAAAGGTCTTGGCAAACTGTGACTCTCCTTTGCCTTTGTTCATCCATGAGTTCCTTCAGGACCATTTTTATACACATCTTTTTCATGCCAAGATTTTTTTTTTTAATGATTTATTTTATTGTTTTTGACAGAGAGAGAGAGACACAGAGAGAGACAGAGAGAAGGGGGAGGTCCCAGAGCAGTCTCCATAGTTGCACATCATCAGTTTTCAACATGATTTCATTCCACACAGGTGGGTGAGGGCCGTCAGGATGGGAGCTGGGCTGGGGGCCTTCCACTTGGGTGGCACACCCCCTTGAGCCAGGGGCTGAACTGAGGGTGGAAGGGGAGGCGAGAACTGAACTGGGAGCCTCCTGCATGGGAAGCTCACCCCAGTTCAGCATATGGGTCTGCACAGGCTGGGGCCAGGATTCAATTCTCAGTACCCGTCGCTGCAAAGTGAGCCATTAACCCCCTGAGCCATCCCAGCTTCCCCATCATGCCAAGATTTTCAGTTAAGATTTTCCTGTTTCTCTGTCAATGTTTACTTGGTCTGCTATGCTTCTCACAGTCAGCTGACAATTTTAACACACAATTCGACGAACATTTGCAATGTTTTCATCAGTTCTGCTCGTTACCAGCCGCCTTGACCTCAGTGATGTTTTCTCTCCCCAGTGACACTTTCTCTTCCCTCAGAAAAAAAAGTGTTTAATCCATTTGTACACTGTCTTTTTCTTCGTGATATTATCCCCATAAACTTGAACTAACATATTCCTGATTTGACTTCCACTCTTGCCAAATTTAATAGGAAATTTAATGTAGGTTCATTGAACTCTAATTCAAGTTCCAACATTCTTACAACAGCACACAAAAACACACAACAACAACAAATGCCACTCAGCAAGACATCGTATGTGTTGACATGAACACAGCTGTGAGACACTGATATACCAAGGTTATGACACCTTGTACGGTGCTGCCAACATAAGCACATGGTGGCAAGTTTGCTAACTTAATTGTCAGCTCAGAGAAGCAGAGAAATTGCCTGTGGCAGAGTCTAAGGTAGACGGCTGCCCCTAATGTCGATTTAGTTCTTATATAGGAAGAGTGCAGGCAGTTTCTACAATATCAGGATACGGAGGTCGCCTGATTCCTGTTAGTCCCTAAGGTTCATTTTTGTGAGCACTTTCCCTGTCTCATCCGATTCCTCTGCCCATAGACAAGACTTGGGAACTCAAATTCATTTCCAGCTGGGACAGTTCTACTGGTGGTGAACTGCAGTGAGTGACAAGGAAGGGAAAGAAGACAATGCTCTCTCCCTCTCTCAGTCACGGCTCAGGCCAGCCAGCCTGCCCAGGAGTGTGGAGTGGGGAAACCTGAGGACTGCAGGAGAACCGAAGTTCTCCTGCCCAGTCCAGTCTCTGCTTACATTTTCCCCAGAAAGATGCATTTCCTGGTTCCCTGCTCACCATCTTAGCAGCTGGGCATTCTGGATGGTCTCCAGAAAATATCTGCAGTAGATTTGTGACTCTTTAAAAACATAAGCCTTTATAGAGCAGCCAGGATGTGAGCAGCATGTGTAGGTGTCAAGCTGAAGTTCAGTGCTGACTCTGGAGAGAGGCTTGGATTTGGACCTCTAAAGTGCCATTATTGACTGTGTGTGCCTGGGTCAATTGTCTCACCTCTCTGCTCCTATTTCTTCTCTCTAAAGTGGAGCTAGTAGTACCTGCCTAAAAAGGTTGATGTGAGGAATAAATGAACAATGCAAGCTAGCAATCCTACTGTACTGTATATGGAGATGACCAACTGAAATCCTAGGAGCGTACTTCAGATATAATACTTTCGTTGTATAATATTATAGGATTATTTGTAATGATTGAACAACATTCCCATATTAACAGAAAAAGGCAATCTTAGTATGTTTGGTTTTTAGGTAACATTTCCATATCAACTCTGCGCACAGTTGACTGATGAAAACAAAAACAAGGTACTACAGGAGAACTGACATACGTTAAATTATGTATGTATAAGTTTTTTATTTTAACTGTGTAGTTAACATTATTTAATGTTTTTTAAATATAATATATATGTAAAAGTACTTGATTTGCAAAAGGGTGAATTTTATTTGCAAAGGGTGAATTCAATTTGCAAAAGGGTGAATTTAATTTGCAAAACCTGTATCATGGTGTTTAGTACATAATACATACTCAACAAGTATATTATCAGGAAAATATTATATTATTAGGGAAATGTTATTTTTTATCATGCCCCCTGTTAAAAAAAAAAAAAGAGGGGAAGCCGGGATGGCTCAGTGGATTAGGCGCTCACTTTGCAGCCCTGGGGACCGAGGATTGAATCCCGGCCCCAGCCCATGTGGACCCATATGCTGAGCTGGGGAGTGCCCCCAGTTCAGTTCTCACCGGGGTGAAGACCCTGGCCCAGTTCCTGCCCTGTGCAGCCCCTCGCCCACCTGTGGAATGAAACTATGTGCAAAAACCAATGATGTGCAACTATGGAGACTGTTCTGGGCCCTCCCCCTTCTCTCTGTCTCTGTCTCTCTCTGTCAAAAATAATAAAAATAAATCTAAAAGAAAGAAAGAAAGAAAAAAATGAGAGAGAGGGAGGGAGGGAAGGAAGGAAAGAAAGAAAGAGCCAAAATGGAGTCACTTTCGCTAAGCCATGTCACCAAACCAAAACCTAATAACTGGCCTCAGTGCAGTGGCAGCCTCTCCCAGGAGTTGAATTTGAAACCAGTTAGTCTGGAATTTCCTGGTGAAGACTAGTGAGGTTATGTTCCTGATGAGACCCCTGACTTCCCACAAAGGAAGAGGACCTTGCCTGAAATAATCCAGTCTCTTGACTTCCTAGTCCCACCCTCTTTTTGGCTATAAAAACCTTCCATTTTGCAAACCCCCTGGAGTGCCTTTCTAGTTGCTAAATAGGCTGCTGCCCTATTCATGAATCACTAAATAAAGCCAATTAGATCTTCACATTTACTCAGTTGAATTTTGTTCTTAAACATCCTTCACACAAACCCACCCATTAATACTCTATTTATATGACTGGACGTAAATCAGTCTTTCAAATATTTGCAGTTGGCCTCTTCAGGCACCAACACTCCGTCAGTAATGATTAGGAACCTTTTTAAGTGCCTTGTGGGCTGTCTTCTTAAGCAAGTATGAATTTTTCCTATTGACATGGGGTCATGGGAACATCAGCCAGTGTAATAAACTAATTCAATGACTTCAGGGACTCTGACTGTTGAGGACCTCCTGGTTCCCACTAGTGTTTGAGACATGTGAAATCGTCAAGTAAATGACATGGATAAGCAAGTGTCTTCCTAAGAACCATCCAAACCTACAGAGAATTTTAGGAGCATTTATTTGCATCATACAGAGAATATGCCTGGAAGCAAGATCAACAGACTGAAGAAAATGCGTCCTAGAATAATAGTTTGCAGCTTCTTTTATGCATTTGGAACTGAGGAGGGAACCTAAGGAAAATTAGGTGAAGGTGGGAGAGAGCAAGGGCAGGATCAGGTTACAGAAGAGTGGTTACCTTTAGAAGGAGGGATCTGCAAAGAAGCATTTCAAAGGTGTGTTAACCTAGATGTACAGAAACAATGGACAAGGCTTGCTCAAGGCAAAGACAAGTCTTTTACTAAGGAAGTTATATGCCTAGGGTGTGACTATCCACCATGACCCACCCATTTAGGTATTTATGATTGAATCACCCTGTGAGGTTACATTCCATAGAACCCCTTTTTCATCCACAAGAGCAACCCCCACCCTCCACTTCTGAATCCACATTGCTTTCTCTGTGAGCAATTGTAAGCAAACAAGCAAAACTCTAAGGTCAAAACATCTGAGAGCCTAGAAAAGGGCAAGATACTAAGGGAAGCAGATGGCCTTTAGAAGTTTTCAACCTCAACTGAAAATTAAAATCACCTAGGAAGCTTCAAGAATGAATGCCCTTGGGGAAGGCGGGATGGCTCAGTGGGTTAAGCGCTCACTTTGCAGCGCCAGGGACCTGGGATCGAATCCTGGCCCCGGCCCATGCGGACCCATATGCTGAACTGGGAGCTCCCCCAGTTCAGTTCTGTGTGTGTCTGTGTGTGTCTCTCTCTCTGTCAAAAATAAACAAATAAATAAATAAATAAACATTAAAAAAAAGAATGAATGCCCATGCTCATGCCCTGAACCACAGAGACACCAAGTTAATTGCTCTGGGGTGGCACTGGCCTTGGGTGTGTTCTTACCACGTGTTTCTAGGTAGGATTCAAAATTCTTGCGTAGGGTCTGGCCTCAGCCTAAAACTCTGATATTTTACTTTTCTGCACTGCCAGATAGTCTTCGAATTAGAGATTTGTAACTGACACAGATATCATCAAATTAAGTTTACTTCCTTGAGGGAAGTAAATTGGTCATTTACAACTTAATGTTGACTAGTTTCTCACACCTGGTTGAGTTCCAAATCACTAAAGGAAGGAAAGTTGGAGAATGATGGAGAGGGTAACTGAGTTGGGTGTACCCCAGCCACATCTCGAGTCTGGAACAGTGTTATTAACTGGCCTGCCCAGACAGTTAAATCTGAGCGTTCATTGAGCAGCCAAGGTTGGGAACCACTGGTCTAAGGAAAAAAAGTCACCAAGAAGCAGATTGTATAAGAAGGGAGATAAGAAGATATTGTTGGGAAGAAAAAATTTTTCCTCCACTCTCTTAAGTAATGAGGCGAGAGGAGGGGAGGGGGGCTGCAAATTAATCTGGTAAAAGTCTAAGGTGGGATTTAACACTAAGTTTAGTTTGGTTTGACAGTATAATTAGCTTAAAAGTTTTAAAGTTTTACTTTGCTCCCCTCCCCTCTGGTCAGCTTTGACCACTAGACATTCCAGCCTCAATGGCTCTGTCCCCCAAATGCTACACATTCTAGTCTCAATGGCTCTGTTTACCCCAAAGCCCTATACATTCCAGTTTCAATGGTTCTGTTTACTTCAAAACCTAGTGTCTGTCTCACTAATTTATAAGACAAATAACCTTAATGATTTTATAAGGCCAGAACTGAAAAAACTTCCTAAAACTTTCAGTAAAAAGATTAACCAACCTCATGATTATTTTATTTTATTTATTTTTTTAAGAGTGGAGCCAACGCTGGCATATGAAAACCAGAAAGCCTGTTCCCAGACTGTGTCCCTATGGGTACAGCCCACTCACTGCGATGCTTCTTGCCTTAAATAAACCCTTTGCCTGGCTCCTGTCTGGTCTCCTTGACACATCCTTTCATTGGTGCCGAAACCTGGAAAAGGGGAATACCCAATAGGAACCCATTGGGTCCTCCTTTTTCTTGCTGGCCTCCACTCTCAACACCCAACTTTTCACACCAACTGGTGAGTAAGATCCTTCCCACCCACCCCACCCCCCCATGGAAGTCCAGATTTGTTGTTTCGTTACCAGAGGGAAACCGAGTGTGGGATGTGCTGCCTGCGCCAGTGAGTCAGTAAGCTGACACAGGAGTTGGTTATAGAGTAAGCATTATTATCAGAGCTCCAGTGACCTGAGAAGGCAGTGGGCTTCCACCCTCAAAGACTGTCTATCTCCTCCAGCCACACTACTGGGCAGGACACCAGAACTGCTGCTCCCTGCAAACCCAGCCTCCTCGTCCCACGTGCTGCCTTTCAAATCAAACCTCCATGTCCCAAGCACCACTCTTTGCTGCTTGCTGTACCTTGTGGGTCAAGCCAACTGCCATGACCCAAGTGCCCATATGTGCTTCCACCCTTCATGTGTTTTCTATCCATTCCTGGAAGGCAGTAGGAGGACCCTTCTTCCCCTGTCAGTTATGGCCCATTACCAGCCATTACCTCCACCTATGCTAGCTCGCAGCTAGTTAGCCTAAGCCTCTTAGCTCCTAGAACCTCTGTCCTGAGGGGCGTGAGATTCTTAAGGGGCCTTGATTTACAGCGGCCCTGAGCAGCCTCCTCCTTCTATGGGGTTCCCGTCCTTCTTCAGCCTGTTACAGTTCGGTTGAAGTCACGAAAGTCCCAGTACTTGGCCTGGATCCTCCCTCCAGCCACTGGGCCAAGCTGAATCTCTCAGTAGGGATGCTTCTGTATGACTGTAGCTCACTCTCTTTGTCTAGATCCCTAATCTGGTGACAGGATGCCTTTTCCTGGCCTTGGGTCTCTTGAGACTAGGGTTACAGCTCAACAGTCTAATGGGCCAAAATCAGTCTCATCCTCCCCAGGACACTCCTTTGTGATGTCTTGGACAAAACCTAAAAACCCTTGGACTCAAGGGTGATCTACGCATAGAGAGACTCCTTTTTCTTCACAATTCGGGCTGTCACGATATTAAATTAGACAATGACTCCCAATGGCCTGAAAATGGCACAATTTTTTGGTCCTTACAGACCTAGACAACTTTTGCTACCCCAACAGAAGGTGGTCTGAGGTTCCCTATGTCCACACTTTCTTCTATCTTCTCAATAAGCCTTCTATCAGTCCTGCTCTACCTATCAGATTCTCCTTCAGACTAAACCCTCTCATGAAGACTCTTTTTTCCAAGAGGAGTCCTCTACCAAAGACTCTCTAACATCTACCACCTCCTTTGACCCGGCCAATCATTCTGCCCCTCCGGAAACGACGACAGTTCCACCTCCCTACCAGGCCTCAACGTCCTCCCTGCCCCCTTCCTTCTCAGCCCCTTCTTTATCTCTCTTGCTACCTCTCCCTCTGCTTCTTCTTCCTCTATCTCCTTTCTCCCCCCTTCATTTCCCCCCAAAACGTTTAGCCCCCCACCCTCCCCATTGACTCGCTCTCATTCCTCCCACGTACCTCCAGCCCTGACCCTCCCCCTCCATGAAGTTCTGGGCACAGAGTGGATTATTTGGGACTGTTAGGTAGAAAGATAGTCATGAGCAACTGGACAGTCAGAATGTCACTGCCCATATCAACTCCCCAGGGACCACCCTGGGCCCAGCCCTCAGAAATGAATTATTATGTTAAAACCTCCCATGAAAAATGGAAACAAGACCTCAAACAGAATTGCCTGGGTTGTTTTTTTGTTGTTGTTGTTGTTTTTGACACCTACGCAGAATATTAAACCTTGCCCTTGGTTTAACATTAGCCTCATTATAATGTAATTGTAATAAATTAATACTGTGGTTTTGCCCCACCCCCCCATGGATTTTCTGTATACGTTCTGAGTAAGTGGGTAAGGGCATGCACAGAAATAAACCACTCATATGACCTACACATGTCAAATCAAATTGACCTAAGTCTATATGTCACACTCACAGAGCTGGTTCTGGGTCAGAAATAAAACCCAAACCCTAAACCCATCCAGGTCTTTGTCTCTCTTGGTTTGGCCTGTTTCTCTCTTAAAACACATTTCAATAAAACTTTACTCTACTTTTCTGTTTCTCTGATCTGTAATTCTTTACCGCGTCCATGGAAAGAGCCAAGCTTCACTGCCTCCTCTATACGGTAACAGGTCCATGTAAACTTCTCTCTACCTGATCTCTCCCACATTGAAAAATAACTCAGCTCCTTCTCAGCCAATCCTACTCAGCGTGCCAAAGAATTCCAGTATCTTACTCAGACCTATGATCTAACCTGGCAGGATATTTAAGTTACCCTATTTCCTCCACCTTAACCCACCAGGAAAGGATCACATTTGAATAGCAGCTCAGAATTTTGCTGATGATTTACACAGGCAGGACAATATCAATCCTGTAGGGGCCACTGCTGTTCCTTTAGAGGACCCAAACCGGGACTGTCGGGCCACTTCCCCTGACTGGCACCGCTGAAACCATATGCTCACTTTTCTCATAGAGGGTATGAAAAAGCCACCCTAAAGGTGATAAATGATGAAAAGCTTAAGGAGATCACCTAAGAGCCCTCTGAAATTCCAGCCCTCTTTATGAGCCACCTTATTGACACGCTCATTAAATACATGAGGCTAAATCCTAACTCAGCAGAGGGCCAACTCTACCTTAATACCCATTTTATTTTTCAATCCGCCCCCAACATCCAGAAAAAATTACAAAAATTAGATGATGGTCCACAAACCCCTTAAAGAGACCTAATAACAATAACCTTTAAGGTCTTTAATAATAGAGATGAAGGGGAAGCCGGGATGGCTCAGTGGGTTAAGTGCTCAATTTGCAGCCCCGGAGACCAGGGATCGAATCCCAGCTCTGGCCCGTGCGGACCCACATGCTGAACTGGGGTGTGCCCCCAGGTCAGTTCTTGCCGGAGCCTATGTGGGAGCCCCCGGCCCAGTTCCTGCCCTGCGCAGCCCCGCGCCCACCTGTGGAGTAAAATTATATGGAAAAACTAATGCTGTCAACTATGGAGACTGCTCTGGGCCCTCCCCCTTCTCTCTGTCTCTCTCTGTCTCTCTGTCAAAAACCAATAAAAATAAATCTTTAAAAAACAATAATAATAATAGTAGAGATGAAGAATCTAAATACAAAAGCTTAAAAGAGATCAGACTAAATACCAGCTACTGGCCTCCACCCTAACTCAACAGGAAAATAGGCCCCAGCCTCAAGCCCAAGGTAAGGCAGGATTCATGAGCCCGCCCAGCCCATGCTTCAAATGTGGCAAAATGCAACCCTGGGCACGAGCCTGCCCCAGCCCGGGGCCCCCACCCGAGCCATGCCCAATGCGTGGGAAGGAGGGACACTGGATGTTGGACATAGTAAGATCCCCGAACCTACCCCAGTGACTTGGAAATCCTCTCCAGCATCCAGCTACTCTCTCCTGGACCTGCTTGACCTTGCTGCAGATGACTGAAGCTGTCCAAGGCTCCGCAGCCCCAACCAGCCCCAGCATCTGTAAGTCCAAACCTCATGTAGACATGGTGGTAGCAGGTAAGCGAATTTCTTTCCTACTAGACACTGGGGCCTTATTCTGCCCTCCCTGAATTTTCAGGGCCTTTGAGACCTTCCTCAATCTCCATTATAGGGGTAGATGGACTCATTTCCAAACACTTAATGACCCCTTTATTTACATGCACCCTACACAGAACTACCTTTTCACGTTCTTTTATAATTTCACCTCATTGCCCCACCCAATTCTGGGACATATATCCTCAGCAAACTCCAGGCTTCCCTAGTCTTACAAATAGTAGCATCCCACTTTCTCTTACTCCTATCTCCTGAGCCAGCCCCATCCCTCTTTTTTCTTACCCTCCTTGAAACTGTTGGGGGCAACTGAAGATCATAGGTCCTTTCTGCAATTGTTAATAATTCTGTTTTCTGTTTATGTTCTATGTAATCTTTCAGATTAAACCCCCACCCTTTTCTTTTTTCCACCCTCCTTGAAAATTCTGGGGGCAATTGGAACATCTTAGGCTTTTCCTGCAATTGTTGGTAGTTGTGCTTATATGTATAATTGGTGATATTTGTGTTTATGTTTTGTAAATGATGTAATGTTTTTGCCTCCAGATGGTATTAGCAGATTATATTTGATTGGCTTAAAGAAAAAAATTAAGCACCTATATAAATTTAAGTAAATAATAAGAACTGACCAAAGTAGTTTTCAGGATCACAGGATCTGGGAAAGTGTTTGATACTAAGGCTAGTTTAAGTTATAAGTTTTGTTTCACCTGGATTAAAAAAAAATGTTATGGGGAGGAGTAGGAAGGAAGCATCAAATATATGGTGATGGAAGGAGATTTGATTCTGGGTGGTGAGCACATAATGCAACGCATAGACAATGTAATGTAGAGTTGTACACCTGGAAACAATGTAATTGTTACCAACCAATGGTACCCCAATAAATTTAATAATTTTAAAAATGTTATCTGTTACAGAATTTGTTAAAACAAAATAGCTAGGATAATTTAACTTCAAGATTTCTTGGAGTTATAAATAAATGCAACTAAAATAAAAGGTTATTGATAAAATTTCAGTAATAGTAATTATTATATGATATATGGTTGTGTGTATGTGTGTGTGTGTGTGCATGTGTATGTTTGTTTAAGCATGATTTCCCAAGTTCTTTTGGTATTTTGAAGGCTTAGAGTTTGGGTTGGGTTAAATGATAAACATTATTAAACATCTAGGTATTTCAAAATAATGAAATGCTGAAATATTAATTGTTAGGTTTGAGTTTGCCTACTTTTAGTTTTTTTATTACAGAAAAACTAAAAGATAAATTGAGATCTGTTGATAAATGTGCTTTGTACTTTATTGAAAATATGATTCTAAAAAATATTATGAATATATTGCTAACAAAAGTCTATGCTCTAAAGTTTTGCAAATGTGTTTGTGGTTTGCCAGTGGAAATGCTGGTTGATTGCTGTTTAGTTGTCAGTAGATATTAAGGTTATGGGTCCTAATTAATATGAGAGAAAATGGTGTATCTATATTAAAGAAGGTATGAGGTATGGAAATACATTTTTGAAGAAATTGAAAGAAAATAATCTGTCATGCGGATGGTTACCGGTATTTCTGAATGTGTAAAAGGAGACAAACTAAGAGGAACTAAGAAAGTTGTAGAATGTTTGTGAAAAGAAACTTTCGAGAAAGTTTTGACATGTGGTTAACCTAAAGATTAAAATACTATATAAGACAAAGTTTATTTGTCTACTGGTCTGCTACTGACATTATTGAAAAGTTTTCTGTCTGAAAAAGCAAAGATACTGTGTTTAATCAGAATGACTTTCTGTGTTCTATATTGTCTTAATTAAGTCCTTGGTTACTTAAGAAAAGTAAATCTCAAAACAGTTAAGAAGTAAGTTTTGGGATGCCTGGATAGCTCTATGGTTGAGTGCTTCCCTTGCAGTCGCAAGTTCTAGGTATCTAATCCTGGCCCTGTCCCATGCAAACCCATATGCTAAACTGCAGCACACCTGGTGATATAGACCAAATAAAGAAGAAGCCCCCTCGCCCTTTTATAGAAATTTCTGGTCTCTTTTTCTTTAGTTTAATTAGTTCCCCGGTTTTACTATTTTTGTTGTTAGAATTTTTCATGTGTGTCTGACCTTAGTTTATTATTCTTATGCAAAGTCTCCAGCCTTAGTGAACCACCCTGGAATCTGTATCTGCCAGACATCCTGAAACTTGATTGTGTGGTTGATTGTGGCCAACTGTTCTTTCCAGGCCTTCCAGGCTCAGCTGTTGGGGAGATAATGTCCCCAGGAAAGCAGGTAGGATGGAGGAGGGGGCCACAAGAATGAATAGAGTTTCAATGATTTTGACCAATGCATTCAAATTCATTAACTATACCTGTCTCTCCTCATCAAAGGACCATCAGAATGTGAAATATACCCAAGTGAGGCTTCCAGACCATCCCAACCAAAGAGGTCAACACTGTCTTTGGGGCAGATCTTGAGACCCCTTCCACCCTTTTAGCCCAATTAAGAGGAGAGCTCTGTGAACTACAATAGGCAGGGACAATGACCACACTCAGGAGGAAGCAGATACAGAAAAAAAGAGACCTTCAGTCCCTTAACTTCCCATAAAAAAATTATGGGGATCATGTCTCAAGAGAAAAAGGCAGGCAGTTAATTAGAACAAGGGGATCTCAGGGACCCCTCCCATAGAGCTCACTTTGCTGGGATAATTACCACCCTTCCAGGAGCCCTCCTCTCAGATCAAGAAACCATAGGAGGTAATATGAACAGTAGTCTCACACCACCGGTATCCATTCCCAGGGACCACACAGGCACAGCCCCTAGAGATAAATCTTTCTGCCAAAACCTGTAATGAAGCTCCTGTCAATCAGGACTATCAATCAAAAGACCCCACACCCAAAAAAGGTATTCTCTTTTCCCAAGGGAAGGTAATAAAAACTGCTCATCCCTTTGTAATCTGTCCTTTTGAACCACCTCTTCTGTCTTGGAGGCCCACTTCTACCTCTTGGAAGTGTACTTTCTCTACTTGTACTCTCAATAAACTTTGCTGCTAGCCTCCTTTCTATGTCCGTGTCCTTCTTTGGGGTTGCAACACAATGAACCCTGGGCAGAAAATACTGGAACACTGGTAACCACCAAGATGGTGGTAAAGGTTCTCAACTCCCAGGTAGGAAACTCCCAGTTTGACTCCCACCCCACGTGGCCCTATGTCTACCTGTGTGAAATAAAACTATGTCACAACTAATGATGTATAAATATAGAGAATGCTCTGGATCCTTCCCCCTTTTCTCTCTCTCTCACTTCTCAAACAATAAATCTTTTTTTAAAAAAAGAATGAAGTTTTGATAGTATTTATGTAAACTTCTATACTTTAGGACCACCAGAGTTCATGTATCCTTCTCTCAGATGTAAGCCAACGTAAAGAAAAATTCACTGGGGAAGCCGGGATGGCTCAGTGGGTTAAGCGCTCACTTTGCAGCACCAGAGACCCAGGATCGAATCCCAGCCCCGGCCCGTACGGACCCATGTGCTGACCTCGGGAGCTCCTCCAGTTCAGTTCTCTCTCTGTCTCTGTATCTCTCTCTCTCTCTCTTTCTCTGTCAAAAACAATAAAAAAAAAAGAAAGAAAGAAAGAAAAATTGACTGTTCTTACCAAAACCTGGATAAATTTAGGGTTAAATTTATTAAACCTGGCCTGAGGTTTTTTTCTGAAAAAAATGAGACAGGATAGTTAAATAAGAAGTTAGGTAGTCCTCAGTAGCCATAGCTACCTTATTAAAGTAAAAATACAATGGGCACAAAAGCCAGCTGACCATTAGCAAAATTACTGGCCATTAACAAGATGCCAACACTCACTAGGCTTCACAGCTTCTCCCCCCAGGTGGAACAGATTCATGCCCCTAGGAAGTAAACTTGCAGGAATGCTTCTAGATTAAATTAACATACAGGTTCCAATACCTGTGCCCCAGTATGTAGACATACCTATAAAAGAAGTAGCTTTAGTCTTAGCTGTGGGTATTCCACTTTGGGGTGTCCCCTCTCATTAGAGAGCTTTGTCTTTGCTTTCAATAAACTTCATTCTGGACCTTTCCACTCAGGTCCGTGTCCTCATTGTTTGAGTGCATGAGACCACAAACGCCGGACACACACCGCAATTCCTACCTCACTAACAGGGTATTACAGTAATCCTGGCTTACTGTTTCATCCCTGATGAGAAGGCTCAGATCCTAAGGAAGGCCAGGTAATTTGTTTCAATGTCTTTAGTAACTGAGACCGGAAAAACGAGGAAGAAAAGAACAGTGAGTCCCGGCAGCCTCCTTCACATTCCCCTGTTCCCTCATTGAGAGACCCTCTTTCTCCTGGAAACATGCCTGCTCTGTCTCTCAGTTGCCTCCCTGCAACAATCAGCCTTAGACCAAGGGAGCAGGGACCAACTCCTCCACAAAGAGCTGTGATTGACTGACAGGGTCCGAGGTGCCCCGTGGCTCCGAAGAAGAAGGGCCCTAGATCTTCTAACAGCTGCAGAGGATGCACCTGTCTATCTAAAACAGGGGTCTCCAAACTTTTCAGCCCGTGGGCCACATTAACTATCAAACAGCAGTTTGGGGGCCAACTACACACTCAAGGTCCAAATAAAAAAGGATCAAAACATAGAAGTTGTTTTTAATTATTTATTTAATATTATTTTATTCAGATAAAAAGGTCTCCACGAGCCGGATGAGAGGGCCTCCGGCCCACAGGTCGTAGTTTGGAGACCCCTGATCTAAAAGAAAGCTTCTTTCATGTAAATCAGTCAGGTTAAGGTGCAGAAAAACATTCAAGAAAATCTAGAAAAAGCCCCTAAACTAAAGTCAACACAAGGTTCATGGTGGGAAGGTAAAACTTGGATTCTATCATATCTCACTCCCATTTTAGTTCCCAAATACTACTCATTATTTTTGCTTCTCTCCATTGGAACTTATCCATTGTGGCTTCTCATCCAGTTCATCCACAGGACCATTTGGGTTGTCACCCAACAAAAATTCCGTAAAATGTTCCTACTTTTAGATTCAGTACCTGCCCAAGACACAAATCAATGCCTCTGGCCAGCAGGAAGAAATTACAGAAGAAGATGACTTCTCCCCCTTCCCCCCTTTTCTCTTGTTCAACATTTATAAACAAAATGTTAGGGATCTTAGGCAGGATTTAACACTACAAGTTTAGTTTGGTTTGACAACGTAATTAGCTGAAAATAGTTTAAAAGTTTTTGTCCTTTGCTCACCTCTCCTCAGGTTAGCTTTGACAACTATACATTTCAGTATTAATGGCTGTTTACCCCAAGGCCCTATACATTCCAGTTTCAATAGTTCTGTTTATTTCAGAACCTAGTGTCTGCCTCAGTAATTTACAAGACAACTTGCCTTAATGATTTCCCAAGGCCAGAACTGGAAAAACTCCCTAAAACTTTCAGTAAAAAGATAACCAACCCCTCCTTCCTTGCGATTCTTTTTTTCCAAAGTAGAATCAACATTCACATACAAAAACCCAGAAAGATTTTGTTCCTAGACTGTGTCCCTCATGGATATAGCCCACTCACTGCTATACTTCTTGCCTTAAAATAAACCCTTTGCCTGACTCCTGTCTTGTCTCCCTGGCACGTCTTTTCTTTCTTAAAAATTTATTTCTTTGACAGATGGACAGAGAATTCTCCATAGTTTCCATAGTTGTATGTCATCAGCTTTCAATACAGTTTCATTACATACAGGTGGGTAGGGGGCTGCACAAGGCAAAAATTGGTCCAGGGCCTCCTGCATAGGAGACAAGCTCCCACAAGCTGGGGGCCTAACTGGGGGCCTCCCACATGGGAAGCTCACCTTGGCAAGGACCAAATGGTGGCACACCCCAGTTCTGCATATGGGTCCGCACCAACCAGGACCAGGATTCTATCCTCAGACCCCAGGGCTACAAGACAATGGCTTAAACCATTAAGCCATCTCAGCATTCACTGTCTTTTTAAAAAGACAGATTAAGCAAGCTAAAAGACAGATTTTAATAAGGTGACCAGACGTCCCGCTTTTGGCGGGACAGTCCCGATTTTTAACAATTTGTCCTGTGTCCCGCGGCATTTTAAAAAAGTCCCGATTTTTGGAAAGAATGCACGACAAGCTAGGGAACAGCGGGAGATAGACCACATTTTTAATCAAGAACCCCCTCCCTGCCGGTCAATGGTGTCCCGCTTTACCAATGTTAAAATCTGGTCACCTTATTTTAATCATGTATAAACAAGAGTTCAGAAAAAAATGTGACTCAAGGAAGTGTTTGGAATTGTGGGCTTATATACCTTCTTAATAGAGGAAGGGTTGGGAAAAAGGACACTAACTAATGACTTTAGAAAAATATTAAGTCAGTGCAAAAGTAATAGTGGTTTTGGATCATGAATTTTAAATCCTAACTAGGTTGAAACACATTTTTTTGTGCATCAAAATAGGAACCATTACAATCAACACATTTTTGCCAATGAGAAATAAGTTTGTTTATTTTTGTAGTGTAATATTTTTTTCAGAATTTGACAAACTTTTGGAAAGCATTTTCTGCATCCTGCTGTGATGTGGAAATTCTTCCCTGCAAAAAGTTGTCGCAATGCTTAAAGAAGTGGCAGTCGCTTGGTGAGAGGTCACGTATATAAGGTGGATGAGGCAAAACTATGTAGTATAATTTGGTCATCCTACCTATACCCCTAGCCCTGGCTCTAATTCTAGCCCTTGCCCTAACTCTCACACTTATACTCCCCCAAATCCAAGCCCAAGCCTGAGCCTGACCCTCACACTCACCCAAGCCAGAGCCAGAGCCTAAGCCCAAGTCTGAGCCCCAGACCTAACCCTAGCCTTAACCCTAAATCTAGCCCTAGCCCTAACCCTCACATTTTTCTGAGCCCTAACCCTAACCCTCGCCCTAACCTTGACAGTAGCCCTAACCCAAATCCTAGCTCTAGCTCTAACCCTAATTCTAGCCCTAACCCTAATTCTCACCCTAACTCTAAGCCTTGCCCTTACCCTAACCCTAGCCCTAATCCTAACCCTAATTCCAGTTCTAGCCCTAACCCTCACACCACCCAAGCCCCATTTTAGCCCTAGCCCTAGACATAGACCTAGCCCTAAAACGTTGGGTTAGGGTTAGGGGTGGGACAAGGAAGCTATTAACAAAAGTAATGAAAGGAGAGATGTCATCAAGATGGCAGTGGGAGAGGAACTCTTGAAGCCTCTCCTGGAAAATATAATGAATTGAACAACTAAAATCCAACAAGAAACCCATAAGTAACACAAAGCCTCAGCTGAGAGACCCACTTATCACAAAAAAATATCTAAAGGCCAGAGAAATAAAGGCAAGCAAGAGTTAAGGGAAGAAAACAGTACAGACTCACCACAGAGTACAACCCAGAGACTGGCAGAGGAGAGACTGAGGTGGGAGCCTGGGAGCACAGGCTAGGATACAGAATGACCCTGGACAAGTTGGAGGCCAAGAACCTACAAAAGCAGAAACATGGGTGGGAGAAGTGTGGTAAGAATAGCTGTAGTTTGCAGTAGATAGTTGAAGGATGGCTCAAGCAACTGGAGTATAGCATGAGTGACCAGACCTCAATGGGAGCAACCAGAGTGAGGTGCAGGTGGATGAAGCACAGGGCGAATGTCCGGAGTCCAGAGTAGGTGGCTGGAACATAAGGCTGGCAGCCAGACCATAGCACAGGTGGCATAAGCACTGCACTGGTGGCTAGAGTGCCGCATGGCCCAGGAAGAGGTAGGGCCCCATGTGGAGCACTATACAACCTTGGACAAAGCCAAAGTCTACCTCTCCAACAAATCCACCCAGAGCCGGTATTCAGTCAGCTACAGCCAGGAAACGGCCCTTACCCTGTGATGCAAACAGACCTATGCCTTTTCCAAAAACCCTGCCCCACCCTTCCTGCTGAAGCTGACAGAGGGATCCAAGAAAACAGTGAAGCATAGATATGGCAGCTTCTGACTGCAGTGGAATCTCAGAGGCATAAAATACAATAGCCCACCATATCTTTCCAAAGAGGAGACATACAGAGACCAATGCTATTGGGTCAAAGAGAAGCCCACCTTCTGGAAATCTCCCAGTGTGAGAAGACCAAATATATCCAAGAGAAAATATTGTACGACACTGCAGTGACACCAGCTGGTAAGCGAAAGAAAGACCTCTTCATATCAGCCAAAGGAAAAGTCCTTATGCCCAGGAAGAGAAACACTCCAACAGCAATGAGTACCCTAGGGATAAAAGCTGCTCAGAAAAATAAATAAAAAATATCCCAAAAAGGAACTTAAAGATATGGAAATATATGAACTAAATGACACAGAATTCAAGAATGCAGTTCTGAACACTCAGAGAGGTCAAAGAATGGCAGCGAAGCACAGAAAAGCAGATAAATATTTTCAAAAAGAAATTTGTGAACAAAATGAATACCTCAACAAAGAAATTGAAACTATATAAAAGAACCAAATAGAAATTCTGTAGATAAACAGGGCAATAAAAGAAATGAGGAGTGAAAGAGCTAGCATAGGAAGCAGAGCTGACCAGATGGAGGAAAGAATTAGTAAAATCAAAGACAGAAATACAGAAATGTCATAGAAGAAAAAAAGAGAGATGTGAGAGTTCAAAGAAATATGACATCTCTATAAGAACTATCTCACTCCATTAGAAAGAGTAACATAAAAATAATAGGTATTGTGGAGGGAGCAGGGGGTGAGATGGGCACAGAGAATTTGCTCAAATAGTAGATTAGAACTTCCCAAATGTATGGAAAGAACTAGAACCTCAAATCCAAGAAAGAAATAGGACCCCTAGCTACTTGAATCCTAGCAGACCTTCTCCAAGGCACATTATATGGAAGATGTGAAAGGTCAAAGACAAAGAAAGAATCTTCAAGGCAGCCAGTAAGAAGAACACCATAACCTATAAAGGAAAACCCATCAGGCTGTCACTAGACTTCTCAACCAAAACTCTACAAGCAAGGAGAGAGTGGAATTAAGTATTCGAAATGTTGAAAGAGAGAAATTACCAATGAGAATCATTTACCCAGCAAAGTTATCCTTTAGATATGAAAGAGAAATAAGGACCTTTACAGACATATAGAAGCTGAGGGATTTCTGTAGCACGAGGCCAGCATTTCAAAAAATACTGAATGAGTC
>PVKE010032691.1:0-18335 GCA_004027555.1 Craseonycteris thonglongyai
CCTGTCCCCAAACTGCTCCTTCTCCCTCCCTCTCCCGCTCTCCCCTTTTTCCTCTAACCTTTGTGTGTTGTTCTGCGTTGTGTGGTTCTCTCAGTTGAGGGTGCTTCTCAGGGTTTCCCCTGTGGGTTCCTTTTTGTTCGTAAGTCCCTTCCCAGGTAGATGTCTGGGTTCTCCTCTCATGCCGCCATCTTGCTCCTTCAGGAAATGTATTTTTATTTTTTTGTTTTTCAAAGGTTAATTTTATTGCTTTTGACAGAGAGACAGAGACAGAGAGATACAGAGATAAGGAGGGGCAGAGCAGTCTCCATAGTTGTACTTCATCAGTTTTTGACATAGTTTCATTCCACACAGAAGGGCAAAAGGCCATACAGGGCAGGAACCAGGCTAGGGGCCTCCTGCATGGGAGGTATGCCCCCAAGAGCTAGGGGCCAAACCAGAGGCCTCCCACATGGTAAGCTTGCCTTGGCAAGAACAGAACTGGGACCACACCCAAGTTCAGTGTATGGGTCCACACAAGCTGGGACTGGAGCCAGGATTTAATCCTTGGACACCAGGGCTGCAAGATGAGTGAGAGCTTAACCTGCTGAGCCATCCCAGAATCCCCAAATTGCATATTTTAATAATGAAGCTATTACCTATCATTAAATCACTTACTGTAATATTAGATTCTTAAAAGTATGAATGAGAATCAGGTGTTTGGGAATGATCAGTAATTTGGATTGATAATAAGGAAGGCAGGACTTCAAGATTTCTTCCATGAATTCAAATAAACTGACTACATTTTAGTTTGTCACATATTTAGAGCTTCTCCATAAGACTTTGTTAAACAAAACATTCAACTGAATGGCTAAAAATAGTTTGACAACCACCACTGTAATAGGACAGGAAAGTCACACAATTTTCCAGTGGAAATTATCATAGAAATTTTGACTTCTAAACATCATCTTACTTTATAAAAAACTGAGGCATCAACAGATAATATGGTTTACCCAAAGTCATATAGCTAGCCAATGGTTATAACCTTACGATTCTGGCTCTGACCATGTTCTCATTTCCCATAAATACTATTTCTGTCAAATTTTTTTTTCTTAGAACACTTAAATGGAGTCTATTAGAGCACAGGTAGTCAAACTATGACTCATAAGTCAAATCGACCCTTCAGGCAGTTTTTAGAGCACAGTCACATCTATTTATTTCCTATTATCTAGGGCTTTTGTGTGTGTGTGTGTGCTCCAATAGTAAAGTTGAGTAGTTGTAACAGAGGCCATATGGTCTGCAAAGCATTTAATATATCCAATTTGGTTCTTTTAAGATAAATTTTCCAATCCCTGACCTGAAACCTAAAGTCTGTTCTAACCTCTAACAACTCACTGAATGGAATAAAAAGGAAAAATAAAATTAGGTTGATAATATGAGGTCTGACAACGAAGTTCATGAGCTCATTCTAGAAAAAGTGGTACATATCTCATTGCTGAATATCACTACTGTCACCTTCAAAGTACCCATGTTGTGAAGTTATGTACTGATGCTAACACCTAATCCATCCTTCAAAGCAACTTTGGAACTATTTTTTTCTTGTAATGGCCATCAGAAACATTGACGTATTACCCTTATTGTTCTGAAAGGCATTAAAATATCTTCCTTTCAATATTCCTTTTATTTTTCAGTAAATAAAAGATTCACTGGGGGCCAGATAAGGTTAATAGGGAGGGTTTTTCAATATGGTCATTTGTTTACTGGCCAAAACCTCCCTCACAGACTGCCATGTGATCTGGTGCTTTGTAATGATGCAAGAGCCATGAGTTGTTGGTGAAATGTTCAAGTCATTTTTGTCTTTTCCACTCAGCATTTCCAAATAATGAACTTGGTTAACTATCCAGTTGGTTTAAGTTGATAATGAACAATCCTTCTGATATAAAAAAAAAAGGTGGCCAATATTGTTTTGACCCTTGATTTGGACTGATGGGACATTTTTGGTCATAGAGAATGTGCAGACTTTGTGCACTTGGACACTTCATTTCAAGGTCATATTGGTACAACCATGTGTTATCACCATGTTTTATAACACAGCCCAAAACATTGTCTTGCCTCTCCAAATGGTCTTGGCATACTTTGACTCTCCTTCGCTTTTGTTATTTGGTGAGTTCCTTTGGGACCATTTTTGCACACACCTTTCTCACAACAATATCTTTAGTGACAATTTTCTTAAATGTTTCTCTTTTGATGTTTACTTGGTCTGGTATGTTTCTCACAGCCAACTGATGATTTTAACACACAACCCAATAAATTTTTGCAATATTTTCATTATTTCTGCTCATTATTGGGTGCACTGACCTCTCTTCATCAGTGACACTTTCTCTCCCCTCAGAAAAACATTTAATCCATTTGTACACTGCCATTTTCCTTAAGGCATTATCCCCATAAACTTGAACTAACATGTCTCTAATTTCATTTCCACTCTTTCCAGGTTTACGAAGATATTTAATGTGTGCTCATAGCTCTAAGTCAAGCTCTGGCATTCTTGTGATGACACACAAACAAACACAAAACCGTTAATGAATGTCACTAAGAAAGACACCACCACACGTTGACAGGAACAAAGCCATGAGACACTGATACACCAAGGTTATGTAATCTTAATGAGTTGTTTGTTCAGTGCTGTCAATGTATACACACAGTGACGTTTGTGAAATTGTCAGACCTCCATTTGTTGTATAGCTTAATGCCAGCACAGTGAATCTTGAAATGTTCCTTTTCCAACTAGTCTTTTCCTTGATTGCCAGCTTCAGAGTTACTGCAGGCTGCTAGTGACTCTCCCTACCTCACTATTTGCCAGGCCATCTGCATACTGTTGTCATTCTGGTAATAATTCTAGCACTATTTGTTTACTCTCAGACAAGCTTCTGATTTTTTAAAGGCCCTACACCCATTTTTAGCAGAAGATATTTTGCAAAACACAGATATTCAAAATATAGAACAATTGTTTTTAATGAAGAAGAGAAGCGGCTTCTTTTTACTGGGACCCAAACTTCAGATTGTGAACTCCCTCATTTAATTTGTAAGCTGTGGTATATTCTGCAGTAAATGCAGAGGTAGACCTGTTGATATTGGTCAGTGTTCCAAAGCCTCTGGAAGCTTAAAGAAGGATACCTATTTTCAAGCAGTTGTCCAGTCTTGGCTCCTGAGTAAGGAAGAACTTTGAAAGAGGAATGGGTGGAGATTTAAAGGGTTACATTGCTGCCATAATTGTGCTTCATTCAGAGCTTAGAGGTGTTCTTTTTTTGTGGGTTTTTTTTGTGTGTGTTTTTGTTGTTGTTTTTTATTGAGGTATGTACTTAAACAATAATAATTTTCAATAAATTAACTTATGCTAATTTAGCCTTTACTTTCTGTCAATTCTTTGTTACAAATTTAATGTGGGCAATTGGCATTATTTTTATTCACATTTTATAGGTGATGGAATTGAAACTCAGAGAGATCAGGTCACTTGTCCAATGCGATACGAGTAATAAGTAATAATCAGTTTGGTGCCATACTTGTCTGATTCTAGTACCTTTTCAGTACATCACTAACCTGTTTTTTTTCATATTAGAACATTTTTGTTTATTGAGCTAATGTTTAGGAAAATAATCTGTTTATATATTAAGTGTGAGATAAACGTCAGTTGTTCCTATAAAAAATATAACATTTTTCAGGGAAGCCAGGATGGCGCAGCAGGTTAAGCACTCACATTGCCTCCCTGGGGACGGAGGATCGAATCCCTGTCCCAGCCCATGCTGACCCATGTGCTGAGCTGTAGTGTGCTTCCCATGCGGGAGGCCTCCAGTTCAGTTCTGGCCCCCCAGTTTGGCCTCTGGCTTGAGGAGGCATGCCTCCCAGGCAGGAGGCCCCCATCCCAGTTCTTTCCTCTGTGCGGCCCCTGCCCAACTGTGTAAAACAAAACCATGTCAAAAACTGATGAAGTTCAACTGTGGAGACTGCTCTGGGCCCTCCCCCTTATCTCTGTCTCTGTCAAAAACAATAAAATAAATCTTAAAAAAAATAACATTTTTCATTGAAAATAAGCATTTAGCAATATTTGCACATGTTTTGGGTGACAAAACCTTCATAAACTAAACACAGTACCCCTCACATATTATTTAAAGGAAAAAGCAGCTCCTCTCTCTAAAATAGAACCTAAAAGATAGAGAAGGGACTGACTAATGTCACTTCAATAAATTTAATAAAAAAATAGGGAATGAGAGGCTGAAACCATTTTCCTGGAACCTATCTCTCCATGTTTGTGTCTGGAGCTCTGTATCTACCTGGTGGCTGCCCAGTTACCTGCAGTTTGCCTTTACCTCTGTTCCTGAGACACTGGAGCCCCAGTGTCCCCAGACCAGAGACCTGTGTTAGTCTTCATCTGACTTCATATTCCAGCCAGCACCCCTCTGCTTTTCTCCTTTTTTCACAGGTAGCTGATTTTTTTTTATGCACAATAACACAAAATCTTTTAAGGCAGAAACAAAAAACATCTTTCTCTAAAACCAGATAAAGCTCCAGGAGTAATGTCTTTGCTTTAAGGCTATTCTAAAAACTTCCTACTTAATGTTTTTTTTTACATATAAAACATTCAGGTTATAGTGAGAGGTTGGCAGTGCTTTACATTCATTGTGTTAAACTAATTCAACCAACATGTGCTGAACAGCTACTATGTGCCAGAGACTGTGCTTGGTTCTATTTATCTACAAATGTCAATCATAGTCTCTATTTTCAAGGAATTTACAGATTAGCCAAGAAGATAGGTATAGATAGTCAACAAACATTTGTTTTTGTTTGTTTTGTTTGTGTTTACAATTTTGACATTTATTTATCATGGATTTTTTGTAATTTTTAAAAATTTTATTGTTACATTTATTGGGGTGACATTGATTTGTTGGGAGCCTGTCATATGTCTGAACTGAGAGCTTTTGAGGGGCCTCGATGGCAGGGCCTCGGTCCCTTTGACCTCTCGGGGAAGGCTGACCTGGGGCCTCCATGGCAGGGCTTCGCCCCCCCCCCCTTTATCTCCCTTTGGGGTAGCTGGGTGATTGGACATAGAAACGTGTGTGTGTGGCTTCGTATGAAGGTCAGACAGCTGGCACCAGGTGTTAGATCACAGGCGGTGAGATGAAAGGAATGCATGGGAGAGGGCCTGAATGTTCCTGATAACAAACTGCCTGCGCTGTACTTCAGTTAATGAGTAGTTTCTGATGTAGTTGAAAAACTCTGTCTTTGTCTTTCCTTGCTCCTTGTAATGATATGAACCTTGGCTATATAAGTGATTGAATAAAGCTATTCGGTGCTGTCCTAATTGAAGGGCAGTCAGCTGATCATTGGGTCAGTTTCAATTCCCATCGCTCGAACTCAGGAATCCCATTCAGCCAGGCTGCCTCCTGGTTACATTGATTGGTAACAATTAGATAGTTTCTGGATGTACAAGTCCACATCACATCACCTATGCATCACATTATGTGCTTACCACCCAGAATCGGCTCCTCTTTCATCACCATATATTCGGTGTCCACTCCTGCTCCCCCCCCCCCCAGCACCCCAACCCCAACTATCTCTCCCCACTCCTCCCTTTCCCTCAGGTAGCCACCAAACTATTGAATGTGTTCATAAGGCTGGTGCCCACTCCCACCTCCCATCACCATTCTCCCTCCCAACAAACATTTGTTGAATGATGAATAAAGTTTTGGGGATATTGCACTGGATGAGAAAGACATGGGATCTATCTTCATAAATCTCACAGTTTAGTTGGTAAAGCAAACAGATAGACATTTGTTGAATGTTTTGGATGGCAAATAAAGTAACAGAAGTGGGCATAAGGTGAGGTGCTAGAAATTTAGCAGATAAGCAAAGTGGAGAAGAAATTTTCTGGCATAAACACCTAGTCATTGATGTTTGAAAAAAGCACAATGTGTTAAGGGATTTATAGGTAGTTCAACTCTCCTGGTCGATTAAAAAGGAAAAATTATTGTACCTGGACTATTGACCCACTGAACCATGGAGTTATTGATTGATTGTTTGTTTATTTATTATTTTTACTTAACTAGCATTTACTGAGCATTATTTGTGCAGGACACCAGAATATGATTTGTAGGAGCCATGAGAAACAGCAACTTGTGTAGAACCTTGTTCTTGAGATGATAGTCTGTTGCTGGAGATAAAAGTTATTATGGTACATAAGTAAGTGCATGCATGTGTCCTCCACTCTGAATGTTTCAGTTATACATTTTGGAATAGCTTTCCTGAATTAAGTAGAAAATTTACCCTCAATTCATTTTATCTCTTTTTGCCTAGTCTCCTACTTATCTTAATTTATGCCATACGCCTTCTTTTATTTTTTTAATCCTAGTCTACTTCTTACCTTACTTTATGCCTTACCACTTTTTCTACTGATCTACTTTTCTCTTCCTCTTGTTTCTACTTCAGCATTTTCTCCATTTTTTCCACTTTTTTGGGTGGAGTGGGGTGGGGGGAAGTGTTAGCAAAATCCCTAGAGTTAGTATCTCTCTATCTCTGTGTCTCTCATCTCTCTCTCCATCATATCAATCTCTTTATCAATTCTTTTTTTGGTTAAATTTATAGGGGTGGCATTAGTTGAAAGCAATTACATTGTTTCCAGGTGTACAATTCTACTTTACGTTGTCTATACATAACATTATATGTTCACCACCCAGAATCAGCTCACTTTACATCACCCTATGTTTGATTCCCCCTCCCTACTCCCCCCAACCCATCTCTCCCACTCATCTCCTCCCTTACACTCAGGTAACCACTAAACTGTTGACTGTGTCCATGAGTTTTGTTTCTTTGTTCCTTTCAGTTTTATATTCTACCTACAAATTGGTCATATGTTTCTTGACTCTTTCTTTCTGACTTATTTTGCTTATTGAGATGTTTTCAAGGTTCATCCATGTTCACAAATTGCTGTATTTCATCTTTCCTTATTGCTGAGTAGTATTCCACTGTATAAATGTACCACAACTTCTTTATCCAATCATCTATCAGAGGACACTTTGGTTGATTCCACGATTTGGCCACCATGAACAGTGCTGCTAATGGTAATGAACATTGGGGTACATTTATTTTTGCGGATTACGGTTTTCAGGTTTTCTGTGTAGATACCCAGGAGAGGGAGTGCTGGTTCATATGGCAATTCCATTCCTAGTTTTTTGAGGAATCTCCACACTGCCTTCCACAGTGGTTGTAGCAATTTACATTTCCACCAGCAGTGTATGAGGGTTCCTTTTTCTCCACACCCACTCCAGCCCTTGTTATTCTTTGTTGTGGTTGATTATAGCCATTCTAACAGGTGTAAGGTGGTATCTCATTTTGGTTTTTATTTGCATTTCCCTAATTTCTAGTGATGTTGAGCATTTTTTCATTTATCTGTTGATTGTATGTCTTCAGGAGAAAAGTGCCTGTTTAGGTTTTCTGCCCATTTTTTAATTGGATCGTCTATTTATTTATTTATTTATTTATTTATTTTGTTATTTATTTATTTTGTTATTGAGTTGTATGAGTTCTTTATGTATTTTATATATTAGCCCCTTATCAGAGGCATTATTTGCAAATATTTTCTCTCATTCAGTTGGTTTCCTTTTTACTTTGTTGACAGTGTCTTTTGCTGTGTAGAAGATTTTTAGTTTGGTTTAGTCCCATTCATTTGTTTTTGCTTTTACTTCCCTTGCCTTTGGGGTCAAGTTCGTACTGAGCTCTCTGAGCCCCAGGTCCATAAGTTTAGTGCCAATGCCTTCTTCTGTGCACTTTATTGTTTCGGATTTTATGCGGAGGTCCTTAATCCACTTTGAGTTAATTTTGGTATATGGTGACTGTTTCCAGTCCAGATTCATTATTTTGCATGTGGTTTTCTAGTTTTCCAGGCACCATTTATTGAAGAGGCTTTCTATTCCCTATTGTATATTTCTTGCTCCTTTATCAAAGGTTATCTGTCTATATATTTGTGGGTTTGTTTCTGGGTTTTCGATTCTGTGCCATTGGTCTATATGTCTGTTTCTTTGCCAATACCAAGCTGTTTTGATTATTGATGCTTTGTAGTATAGAGTGTAGTCAGGGAACGCGATGCCTATGGCTTTATTTATTTATTTATTTATTTATTGGCAGATTGCCTTAGCAATCTGGGGCCTTTAGTGGTACCATATGAACCTGATTTTTTTTTGAGGTTTTTTTTCTGCCATTTTGGGATTCAGTGTTTATTTATTTATTTATTTTTGACAGAGAGAAAGAGAGAGAGAGAGAGAGAGAGAGAGAGAGAGAGAGAGAGATACAGAGACAGAGAGAGAACTGAACTGGGGGAGCTCCCAGTTCAGCATATGTTTCCACACGGGCCAGGGCCGGGATTCGATCCCTGGTCCCCCGCACTGCAAAGTGAGCGCTTAACCCACTGAGCCATCCCGGCTTCCCCTCTGATAATTTTAAAAACCTATTTCTTGAAAGAATGTCTGTGGAATTTTGATGGGAATTGCATTAAATCTGTGTATTGCTTTGGGTAATATGGCCATTTTAACTATGTTACTTCTTCCAATCCATGAACATGGAATATCCTTCCATTTCTTTGTATCTTCTTTAATTTCTTTTAATAGTGTCTTATAGTTTTATGTGTATAAGTCCTTCATGTTCTTTGTTAAGTTTATTCTGAAGTATTTTATTTTTGTTATGATTGCAAACAGTATCATTTTCCTTATTTTTTTTTTGGTTTTCTTTTTTGTCCGAAGCTCTGTTGTTTGCATATAAAAAAGCTGTGGATTTCTGTACATTGATTTTGTATTCTGCAACCTTACTGTATTCATTTATTATTTATAACAGTTTTGTGGTGGAGTCCTTGGGGTTTTCGATATAAAGGATCATATCAACTGGAAAAAGTGACACTTTTACTTCGTAATTTCCAATTTGGATGCCTTTTATTTCTTTTTCTTGCCTAGTGGCTCTGGCTAGAACTTCCATTACTATGCTGAATAGCAGTGGTGAGAGGGGACGTGCCTGTTTTGTTTCTAATTTTAGAAGAAAAGCTTTCAGTTTTCCCTGTTCAGTATGACATTTGCTGAGGGTTTGTCATATATGGCCTTTATTATGTTAAGCTATTTTCCTTCTATCCCCATTTTATTCAGTGTTTTGATCATAAATGGGTGCTGTATCTTGTTGAATACATTTTCTCCATCAGTTGATATAATCATATGGTCTTTGTCTTTAATTTTTTTTATGCGGTGTATCACATTGATCAATTTGCATATGTTGAACCATCCTTGTGCCCCTAGGATGAATCCCACTTGATGGTGATGTATAATCTTTGTAATGCATTGTTGTACTTTATTTGCTAGTATATTGTTTAGAATTTTTGCATGGGTTTTCATCAGAGATATCGGTCTATAATTTTCCTTTTTTGTGACATCCTTGCCAGGGTTTGGTATTATGGTAATGTTGGCCTCATAGAATGAGTTGGGAATTATTGCTTCTTCTTAAATTTTTTGGAAAAGTTTGAGAAGGATAGGTGTTAGTTCCTCTTTGAATGCATGGTAAAAGTTGTTAGTGAGACCCATCTGGTCCTGGACTCTTGCTTTTGGGAATGTTTTGGATGATTGTTTCAATTTCCTTAATGTTGATTGGTTTGTTTAGGTAATCCAATTCTTGATTCAGTGTAGGTAAACTATATGTTTCTAAAAACTTGTCCATTGCTTCTAGGTTGCAAAATTTGGTGGCACATAGTCCTTCATAGTATTTTTGTATTATCCTTTGTATTTCTTTGGTATCAGTTGTAGTTTCCTCTCTTTCATTTCTAATTCGTATTATTTGTGTGTTTTCTCTTTTTCCATTGGTGAGCCTAGCCAGGGGCTTGTCAATTTTATTAATTTTTTCAAAGAACCAGCTCTTTGTTATGTTAATTTTTCTATTTTTTTTATTCTCTATTTTATTTAGTTCTGCTTTATTTTTTATGATTTCCTTCCTTCTGCTGACTTTGGATGTATTTTGTTCTTCTTTTTCTAGTTCTTGAAGATGTGACATTATGTTGTTTACCATACTTGTAATTTTTCTTGCTTCTTGAGAAAGGCCTGTAGTGATATAAATTTCCCTCTTATTACTGCTTTTGTTGTATCATAATAATTTTGGAACATTGTGTTTTCATTGTCATTTGCTTCTATGCATTTTTAATCTCTTATTTCTTTTTTGATTCAGTCATTTTTAATAACATGTTGTTTAATCTCCACGTATATGTGGTCTTTTTTGCATTCTTTTTGTAGTTGATTTCAAATTTCAAAGCTTTGTGGTCGGAGAATAAACCTGGTATGATTTCGATCTTCTTAATTTGCTGAGGCTAGCTTTGTGTCCCAGCATGTGGTCTATCCTTGAGAATGTTCCATGTGCACCAGAAAAGATTGTATAGTCCTGTATTTTAGGATAAAGTGTCCTGTAAATGTCAATTATGTCCAATTGGTGTAATGTATCATTTAAAGCTGATACTTCTTTGTTTATTTTCTGTTTGGATGATCTGTCCATGGCAGTTAATGGGGTGTTTAAGTCTCCTACTATAATTGTGCTTCTGTCAGTTTCTCCTTTTAGATCTGTGAGTAGTTGCTTTGTAAATGTTGGTACTTCTTGTTTGGGGGCATATATATTAATAAATGTAATATCTTCTTGTTGTATTGTCCCCTTTATCATTATGAAATGTCCATTTTTGTATATTATTATCTTTTTTCTCCTGAAGTCTGCTTTATCAGATATAAGTATGGCTACACCTGCTTTCCTATGGGTGCCATTTGCTTGGAGTACTTTTTTCTACCCTTTGACCTTGAGTCTGTGTTTGTCCTTGTGGCTGTGGTGTGTCTCTTGTAGAGAGCATAAGGTTGGTTTATGTTCCTTAATCCAGTTTGCTACTCTGTGTCTTTTTTTTTTTAAGATTTATTTATTTATTTTATTGTTTTTGACAGAGAGAGAGAGAGAGACAGAGACTGAGAGAGAACTCCCCAGTTCAGCATATGGTTCTGCAGGAGCCGGGGCCAGGACTTGATCCTCGGTCCCCGGCGCTGCAAAGTGAGCGCTTAACCCACTGAGCCATCCTGGCTTCTCCATCTTATTTTTTTTTTTAAGATTTATTTATTCTTTTTGACAGAGAGAGAGAGAGAGAGAGAGAGAGAGATACAGAGCCAGAGACAGAGAGAAGGAGGATGGCCCAGAACAGTCTTCACAGTTGCACATCATTGGTCTTTCCACATAGTTTCATTCCACAGGTGGGCAGGGCTGCACAGGGCAGGAACTGGGCTGGGGTCTTGCCCCAGTGAGAACTGAACTGGGGAACTCCCCAGTTCAGCATATGGTCTGCATGGGCCAGGGCCGGGATTCGATCCTCGGTCTCCGAGGCTGCAAAGTGAGCGCCCAACCCACTGAGCCATCCCAGCTTCCCCTCTATGTCTTTTTATTGGTGAGTTTAGTCCATTTACATTTAGTGTGTTGATTGACATATGAGGATTTCCTACAGCCATTTTATCTTTTGTTTTCCAGTAGTACTGGTTTTTTTTGCTTCCTTCTTTGCTTTTTTCTTCCCACTGATTATTTTAGTTTGATGGTATTCATGACAGTTTTTTCTGTATTCTCTTTTATTATTATATGTCCCAGTTCTAAATTATTTTTCAGTGGTTACCATGACCTTTATATAACAGAAAGTTTCATATATGCAGTGGTTCCTTTTCTTAAGTATGTTGCTTATCTCCATTCTCTTTGGAAACTTAAGTGTTTACTCCTCCTCTTTTTATATTTTTGTTGTTCCAGTTTATCCCTATTTACTTTTCCTTTTTGTTTCAGTTCCAATCACCTCCTTCAGTATTTCTTGAAATGTTGGCCTTGTGCTACAAAATTCCTTCAGTTTTTGTATGTCTGCAAAGGTCTTTATTCTTCCTTCATATCTAAAGGATAACTTTGCTGGGTATAGGATTCTAGGCTGGTAATTTTTATCCTTTAATATTTTGA
The DNA here is from genome assembly GCA_004027555.1 of Craseonycteris thonglongyai. Lineage (NCBI taxonomy): Eukaryota > Metazoa > Chordata > Mammalia > Chiroptera > Craseonycteridae > Craseonycteris > Craseonycteris thonglongyai. The sequence continues at coordinate 12,007 of PVKE010032691.1, forward strand.
ATACTTTGTTCCATTTCCTTCTGGCTTGTAGAGTTTCTGTTGAGACATGTGATGAGAGTCTGGTGGGCTTTCCTATATAGGTGATGTTGTTCTTTGTACTGGCTTTCCTGAGGATTCTTTCTTTGTCTTTGACCTTTGACATATTCAGTATAATGTGCCTTGTAGAGGGTCTGCTAGGATTCAAGTAGCTAGGGGTCTTGTTTCCTTCTTGGATTTGAGGTTCCCGTTCTTTCCATAGATTTGAGAAGTTCTCATCTACTATTTGTTTGAGTAAATTCTCTGTGCCCATCTTGTCCTCTGTGTATTCTGGAATATCTATTATTCTTATATTATTTTTTCTGATGAACTCAGATAGTTTTTGTAGATATCTTTCATTTATTTTATCTTTTAGGTTGCTCTCTTCTTCCTTCTGTGACATTTTCAAATTTTTGTCTTCAATTTCACTAATTCTTTTCTTCAACTGGTAAGCTCTGCTTTCTATGCTAGCTAGTTAATTTTTCATTTCCTTTGTGGTGTTTGTCTTCAGATTTTTTATTTGCATCTTCTTCATAGATTCCATATCCTTTCTGAGATCACTTAGCTCCTTTTGTGTACTCTGCCAGTTTTCTCTGATCTCTTTGAACATTTTCGTAATTGCAACCTTGAATTCTCTGTCATTTAGCTTATATAATTCCATATCTTCAAGTTCCTTTTCTGGAGATTTTTCTCTTTTTTTCTGAGCTCCTTTGTTCAGAGCTGTATTCATCACTGTTGGGGCATTTTGTTTCCTGGACAGGAGGACTTTTCCCTTGATAGATGTGAAGGTATCTTTTTTTTACTTCCTAGCTGCTGTTAATGTCTTATAATATTTCCTCTTATTTAATTAATTTTCTCACAGTGGGAGACTTCCTAGGAGGTGGGTTTCTGTTTGACTCCATTGCCCTGGTCTCTGTATGCCTCCTCTTTGGGAAGGTATGGTGGACGATGGTATTCTATGCCTCTGAGATCCCACTGCTGTCAGAACCTGCCACTCCTAGATCCCTCTGCTAACTTCAGCCGGACTGGTGGGGGAGGGGTTTGTTTGGAAAGCTGCAGATCTGCTAGCTTCACAGAGTAATGGCAGCTTCCTTCTGTTGGCTTCAGCAGGAAGAGTAGGGGCAGGGTTTGTTGGGAAAGGCACAGGCCTGATGGCATCACATGGCAATGGCGTCTTCCCTCTGCTGGCTTTAGTGGGTAGAGTGGGGGTGGGGTTTGTTGGAAAAAGTACAGGTCTTATTATGTCACAGGGTAATGGTGTCTTCCCAGCAGCAGCTCACTGAAGGCGGGCCGTGGGCTAGGCCCATGGGGTGAACTTTGGGAGATAGCAAGGAGAAGCAACCGGGCTCCACATTCAAGGTCATGCAGTGCTCAGGCTGGGGTGTCAACTCACCGAGGGCCATTTTGCCCTCAGCTGCCAACACACTCCTGTTGTCAGTACTTCAGCCACTGGAACAACCACCTCTGGCTGCAATTGCTGTTCTCACACTCTGTAGGCCCCCAGCTTCAGCTGCCCAACCCAAGCACTGGCAGCTGGATCTTTTCTCTGGTCACCCGCACCAATCTCTGGCTGCTGCTGGTGCCCCCTCTGGCCTCCTGCACCACACTCTGGCCACCCTCACTGTGCCATGGCTGCTCTCCCCAAACTCACACCAGGGTCTCTCGCCACAGTCAGCCACACCTGCTTTTTTCATTCACCCTATGCTCTGGTGTCTGCATCTTGGCCTCTGTCTGTTCCAGGCCTCCAACCTGTCCTGAGTCATTTTGCACTTCGACCCACGCTCCCACACTCCCACCTCAGTCAGTCTCTCCTCCGCTGGTCTCAGGTAAACCTCTGGATTGGTCACTGGGTTGATCTCTGTGTTGTGCTCTGCAGTGTGTCTCCACACTGCTCCCTTTCTTTCTTTTTAATTTGCCTCCATTTCTCCAGTTTTAGGAATTTTCTTGGTTCCCTCATACGAGGCTATGTGCTACTTAAGGACTCTCTCGTTGGATTTAAGTTGTTAAAATTGTTGTCTTTCCAGGAGAGGTTTCAAGAGCTCCTCTCACACCACCATTCTGATGATGTCTTTCCTCTTTCTATCATTTGTATCTCTCTCTTTGCTGAAGACAGAAAGTTAGAAAAACAAGAGGAATCTTTTTTTTTTTTCTCATCAAAAGTACTTTTTATTTGAGGCAAGAATTCTGGCACAAGGATTGCAGTTCCTAGTAGCCACAATTCAACTTTTAGTGACACTATTTTTTATTTTGTGGATTCATCTTAGAAAAGGGTGCCAAGGTTGTACTTTCCCCAGCTCAACAAACAAGAAGGGCAAAGAAAACTGGAAGAGACTTCTAATCTACTGATACTGCTTTAGGGCCCAACACGAAACTGACTGAGCCCTTGCTTATTCAGCTACAATAGGAACTGGAGGGTCTGTTACTTGGTGAGCTGTCTCATCTACAAGGGTTATCCCTTCAATGAAGAGTTTTGAAGCTGTGTGTGCCTGCTCTTACCCAAGTGACCTGCTGCCCTCTCCCTGTCCCATTCTCCTGAACATAGTGTAGTGCAGCCTGTGTCCCACAGTGGTGGATCAGCCACCTACAGACCAGCTAAGAAAAATCTTTATAGTTATTTTTCATTCCAACCTCAGACACAGAGAAATGTCAGTCCCTTCATATTCTAAATAGAAGCTTTTAAGACATAAATTTAAGTGGCACTTTTAAAAATATAGATAAAATTATGTCAGGATCCTATCACACATTCTGTTGAAAGTTCATTGCCTTCTTTTTCTTTCTGTTTTTTCATTTTCTCTTCTTTCTTTTTTCTTTTCTTTTTTTTTAAGTTCAAAGGTACTCACATTTTATTATCACTTCTGGTTCCGATTTTTTTTTTAGTGCACTGCATTCTTATTCTTACTGGCTTCTTTCTTCCTCTACTTTCCTTTTCTTGTTTTGCTTCATTCATGAGCACATGAGCACTTTATAATTATGTGAGTGTGTATAATGCATTATAGTTTCTTCCTATAATCCAGAACAACCCATCTCTCTCACAGGAATAATGAATTGGCCTCCCAGCAATCAATGGTGGGTCATACCAAGTGTTTGGGTGAGTCACACCGACACCAAAAAAGGACATGTAGAGATGATGTTAAATGCTAAACACTCTCTCCTCAATATTCATCAATCTTTACATTTGTTGTACACTATAGTATAAGCATCACACAAAACAGAACAGATGTGGAATAAGGCAGACTAAGGAATAGATTATGATAAAGTCATGAATAAAATAGGGTCATAAACCTGAGAGTCCAAATGATATGCTTCAGTACTTCAGGGTTTAGGAGGCAGCTAAAGGCCTGTAAGTGTCTTGCAAGGTAGAATCTCAGGTAGGAGTGTCTTGCAGTGGCCAACCAAAAGGCAAATGCAGTGGGACTCATTTTACATGGGTACTGAATCGGTGTGCCTGAGTAATCCTAAGCTTATAGTTTGTAAAGGTCCTAGGTGGTGTTGTCTAGTTACTTGCTGCACATATGCCAAGTTGTTTACAACGTCCATTGTACATACTAGAGTTTATCAGTGTTGTGCAGCTGTTTAGAATTGTTTATATTAATCTTCTGCACACGTGCTCATTTGTTTACACTACACATGCTAGAGTTTGTTTTCTTTTTTTTTACATTACTCTACTGTGCACGTGCTAGTGTTTGTTTATAACTGGCATCAGTCATGTTCTCTACTGTTCCATATAAATCTAGAATTGGGATCCCAGTCACTTTTCTTTGATTTTTGCAGAAAATACTGACATATAAGTTGTTGCATTTCAGAAAATGTTATTGCATCACAAATATCACAGTATCACAAATAAACTTTTCCTTTTCTCCACCACAAAGTTTTATTCAATTTTTATACAGTAAAATTTAACTTACTCTCTTTTTAAACAGTTTTTTTTTTTTCAATTTAGGTCTTACTAGACTTAACTTTTATACTCAATTGACCATCAAGATATTTTGTTAAATATTATTTTTTTGAGGGATTCTTCCTGGTTATTAAAATAACATGTTTATCCTGATATAATAACATTTAAAATGAATAGCTTCTTTCCTAAGGGTTCAGCAATTCCCCACCCTCCCTAGCATATCAATAAGGGATTGGAGAGAATATAGAAGCTCAGGAAGCAGGGTTGTACACATCCACCAACCTGCTTTAAACATACAAGATTCACTTTTATCTCTTTCAGATATATGATTTCTTGACATTTTTGAGTGAAAAAAAATTTTGTTCCTAAAATAAAAACTGAAAACCACTGCTTAAACAGTTGAAACTTATTAGCTCAAAGTATGGTATGAGTTAAAAATATATAAAACTTGTCTCAAAAGGAAGGAGAAAACATCAAGGATGCCAGATCTACACTATTTGTTGAAAAAAAAAAAAAGTGAGTCAAAGCAAATTGGGATGTTTGGGGGTCGTGGCAAATTCTGAAGTTTGACATAGAGTAAGGCAAGAAGATTTCTGGAGAACTTATGAAAGGCTAGATTTTTGCTAGAAAGGACACTGGGACCTGATGGCATCTATAGGAAGTGGAACTCTTTTTTATTATATTAATGATAGACTCTGGAATCCTGCTATATTATACATTTGCAGGTGACAGGAAGGCTTGCAAAAGAGCCAATTAATGATAGAGCTATATTTGAAAAGCTTACCTCTTAGCATCCTACCTTCATTTTCCCTAAGATGTGAATGATAAACAGCTTAATATTTAAGTTTAAGAAGATTTTACTATTTTATGCCATCCTAAAATTGTTTTTTATTGCTTTATAAACTCTCATCATCTTGAGTGTGCTTGACAATATGAGACAGGACACCATCTATCTCTCAGATGTAATGGGTTGATATGCTATGGCCATTTGAGAATAATAAAATCCTATTATGTATTTCTTTTTCTGATTAATTCTTGTGAGTACTGGTAATTAAAATAACTGGTAGGTTTCTTGAGATTTAATAGAATTAAATGACATTTTGACTTGTTCTTCAAATTGAGGTCATTAGTACACATCTTGTTTTATTTATAGATTTTCTCCTCTAAAATAAGAGTTGTGTTTGATATGACTTTGTGTCCTTTATAGAATTGAACATATACTAGATGTGTAGATACATTTTTATAGATTGATTTTTGTGCCGAAATGGATCATAGACCACTGTAGTTTTCCATGCGAAACAAAAAAAGAGTCCTATTAAAAATAAGTTGAGATTGATGGGGAATTAAGAGGAAGGGGACTGACAATTTTTATAAATATACTATGTGCTGCATGTTATCTTTGGAATCTTGTCTATGTCACCTTATTTGTTGTGCTTAAATACTATACTAAAGGTTTTATGTTAGGCACTTTGATCTTCCTTGTCCTAGTGTTAACTTCTTTTTCAATCTAATATCTATACTATGTGATTCAAACAGTGCTATCTTGCCACTGCTGCTATGACTAAATTACTAGAGCTTCCTTTAGGGCTGTGACCTGAGAGATTGAGCATTCATTTAATACCAAGTTGTAAGTATTGATACCACTTTTTTTTTTTGCTAGTTTCATAAAGTTCAACAAATCTACTTTACTGCTCTTGTACATCTGAGGCTACCACAGGGCACAAAGCATGAAAAAGAAAACAAATAAGCATACATATAACTTTGATAATGTGGACTTGAAGTAGCCTCCAAATATAGCCATTTTCTGACCTATATCTTTCTCTTCTTGGTTCTCTGACTAGATTTCACTTCCTAGTTTCTCTATGATCATACCTCAGACAAGGTTAACATTTATCTAAGCTTACTTTGCCATTCAAGGAACTTGTGATTAGGTCATGCCCCTATTTTATTTCCCAGTTTAGCAACACTTCAAGCCTTGGGCTCTTGAATTTCATATATATATATCCTCAGTTTTCAGTGTTATATGAGGTCTGACATGTTTGTAAACTCATCCTAGAAAAAGTGGTACATACCTCATCGTTGAATAGCACATGGTCAACTTGGAAGTATTCTCCAAGGCACACAACTATTCATTGATTCCTGTGCCTAGTTCACCCTTCAAAGCAATTTTGGAACTCTTTCTGGCATAGTCATCACAGCTGTTGTATTATTACTTATACCTGATGTCATAAATGTTATCAAAATATCTTCCTTTCAATATTTTCTTTGTCTTTGAATAAAGAAAAAATTCACTGGGGGCCAGATCAGGTGAGTATGGAGTGTGTAGCAATAGTTATTTGTTTAGTGCTTAAAAACTGCCTCACAGATAGACAGTGCTGTGTGAGATGCTGCTGCATTGTCATGATGCAAGAGCCATGAG
>PVKE010032692.1:0-18334 GCA_004027555.1 Craseonycteris thonglongyai
ACAGTCTCCATAGTTGCACATCATTGGTTTTTCCACATAGTTTCATTCCACAGGTGGGCTTGGGGCTGCACAGGGCAGGAACTGGGCCAGGGTCTCGCCCCGGTGAGAACTGAGCTGGGGGCACTCCCCAGTTCAGCATATGGGTCCGCACGACCGGGGCTGGGATTTGATCCTCGGTCCCTGGGGCTGCAAAGTGAGTGCCTAACCCACTCAGCCATCCCAGCTTCCCCAAAGTTTTATTTTTGAAATTAAGTCAAAAGTTGACCTCCCTGTACCTCACTTCTGACTGTCTTAAGTTTTGCCTTTGGAGGAACAGTGGATGCTTAATCAATGTCACTGATTCAGAACTTTATGTTTTGATGTCATTTATAATCTAAATCTGACCAACTGTAGGGACTAGGCCAGAGTAAATGGTGGTACATCCAATATGGCAGAACATGATGTAGCTACAGAAAATACTGTGGAAATAACCACTGACATAGAAAGATGTTCTTGGTGCCACTCATTTGCTCCTGGGACCATTTATTGAGTAGCTGCTGCATGCCAGGAATACAGTGGTGGGTGGTGGGCAAGTGGCCGCTGCCTGAGACGCTCATCTCCTGTTTGGGGAGACAGAGTCACAAGTAAGTGTACAGTGGAATCCCATTGTCTGTCCTGATGGAACCCACCTCATGTGATGATCTCTCTGCATCTCCTTTGTCTGCATTTTTAGGGGATTTCTCAAGCAGCCAGATACTTGTACCAACGACTCATCAATGATGGGATTTTGAGCCAAGCCTTCACCATCGCTCCTGTGAGATTTTAATTTTTCTTTTCTTTCCTTTCCTGTTCTGTCATTGGCTGTTGGTATTCTAACCTGTACTCACTGTGCTTCCATCCTTGAGGAGTACCGGCTGGTCCTGGTGGGGCACAGCCTGGGAGCGGGTGCCGCTGCCCTGCTGAGCATCATGCTGAGAAGCACCTACCCTGAAGTCCGATGCTACGCCTTCTCCCCGCCCAGAGGGCTGCTGAGGTGCGTCTCTGTTCTCCTGAGTGTACCCTGGTGCTACGTACGAGCCATGTGGTTGACTGGTCTTGTAATTATCATTTTTCATCCTCAGGAGAAGTTTGCTTTCAGTTACTGTTTAGTTGAGGAAAGAACAAAGAGCTCTCATAGTCTGTCTGACCATGGCTTTGATTTCCTAAATGATATAATACTAAGATTCACTTTTTTAAATTGAGATATAATTGACATACATTTTATTAGTTTCAGGCATACAACATAATGATTCAGTATTTGTATATATTGCAAAGTGATCACCACAAGTCTAGTTAACATCTGTTACCACACATTGTTAGAGCATTTTTTTTTCTTGTGATAAGATTTTTAGATTTACTCTTAGCAACTTTTAAGTATAGAATACAGTATTAACTATAGTTGCCATGCTCTCTCTCCATTACATCCATCCCCATGACTTACTTTATAGCTAGATGTATGTGCCTTTTGACTCTCTTCATCCATATTGCCCTCCCATCCCCCCACCTCTGGCAAACACCAATCTCTTCTATGTGTCTGTGAGCTTGGGTGTTTTAGATTCCACTCTACATATAAGTGAGATCATGTGTCTTTCTCTGACTTATTTCCCTTACCATAATTCCCTCAAGGTCCATCCGTGTTGTTCTAAATGGCAAGACTTCATTATGTTTTATAGCTGAGTAATATTCCATTGTCTAGGTGTGTATACATACACACACACCATTTTCTTTATCCATTCATCAACACTTAGGTTGTTTCCATGTCCAGTTCTGTTGTAAATAGTATTGCAATGAACATGTGGGTACGTATGTCATTTCAAGTTAGTGTTTTTATGTTCTTTAGATGAATACCAAGAAGTGGACTTGCTGGGTCATATGGTAGCCCTGTTTAAAATATTTGAGGAACCTGCGTATTTTCCATAGTGTACCAGTTTATGTTCCCACCATCAGTGCAGAAGGGTTTTTCTTTTCTCCATATCCTCACCAACACATTTCTTTTTTCGATGATATTCATTCTAACAGGTGTGAGTGATACCTCATTATGATTTTGATTTGCGTCTCCCATATGATTAATGATGTTGAACATCTTTTCATGTACCTGTTGGCCAACTGTGTATCTTCTTTAGAAAAATGTCTATTCAGGTCCTCTGCCCATTTTTTCATTGGTTTGGGGGATTTTTAGTGTTAAGTTCCCTTAATAAGTTTTAGATATTAACCCCTAACGGATGTCTCATTTAAAGCATCTTCTCACATTCAGTAGGTTGTCTTCATTTTGTTGATATTTTCCTTCAAAAACTTTTTAGTTTGATGTAGTCCCATGTTTATCTTTTGTCAGGAAGGTATTGCGAAGAGTGATGTGAGAGTTGACTGCCTATGTTTTCGTCTATGAGTTTTGTGGTTTCTAGTCTGTATTTCACTCCGTTGCAGTTTCTGTGTTTATGTTCACACTGTCCCACCTTTGGTCAGTGGGAACTCCTTCAAATTAGGCTTCTCACCCTGACACACCTCAGCTGTCTAACAGTTCCCCACTTCCTGGTACCACAAAACACTCTCAGGTTTTTGCCCTGTTTTGACCCTGGCATCAACCATTTCTCCAGGGAGTCCTGTTTGAGTGGGAACTGGTTTTTGAAAGACTGTAATTTGGGCACTTGGGGTGCTCATCACCAGAGAGAGGCGAGGTCACATTTTCTAGGCCTTTTCAGTGGAAAGAGGTGGGAAATGCTTTTGCTATTCCAAAGAGAAAAAAATATTCTTAATTTTGATAATTCCAATTTAAAGATCAGGGTTTTTACTTAAAATTATTTGATTATATACCACTTGATTTTAACAGAATTCTCATCTTTTTTTCTCTGATTCTAAAAATCTTGTTTTTTGTCATCATTAACCTAAAGTTTGCATTTCTTTCTAATACTTATTATACATGCCCTATGTGTGGATATATACATAAATAGCTCAGTTTCAGAATGGCAATACTAATATTACATCAAGCAGTTAAGAGATTTCTTTAGTTTATTTTATCCTTAGGTTATATTCCTACTAGGAAAGTAAAGCCAATTATTTTAAAGTCACTGAAGAGTTATTAGGTTCATTTGTTTCATTTGTGTTTCAATTTTTAGGATTGCTTTAGTTGTTACTTTGATTGTTTTGTCTTACAATCTTATGAAACAGTGGCAAAGACAATGCTACACAGTAAGGTACATTCAGGGAAATCCGTGTTCCCTCAGTGTTCTCTCCCCACAAAGGTAGCCATTTTTAATATTCTGATTTATCATCTCTTAGTACTTCTGCCCTCTTCAATGAAAGGTGGCGTACCATACCTGTTGTCCTGCATCTCACTGTGTTTAACTGGGACAGTAGGACCGGAGGTCACGTCACAACAGTACCGATATCCTCAGGTTTTCCCAGATGCAAAGGATTCAGCCCTCTGTGGATGTGCTGTAGCTCATGAACTGAACACAGTTCTCTGTGGATATATATTGGGGTTGTTTCCAACCTCTGCTGTTATGAGTAAGAGCTGCAGTAAATAGCCTTTTGCATCTGTCTTTTTACATTTTTGCCAGTGTGTCTTTGTTAGATTCTTCCACCTGGGGTTGCTGGGTCAGAGGATATACACACATGCTTGGTCTGAAGGTCTTGATTTGGTTTGAAATTTTAGCTGTGGTTCATCTCTGTTGATGTATGTTGTGGCTTTATTACAGTCTAGCCAATGAGTTGCTCTAATCAGAGTTTCCATTTTATTTGTCTTCCCCTTTAGGGGATAGAGAACAGAGTTGAGCTGTGTGAAAACTTGGCTTGTCACTGACCTGTCTGTCACTCCTAAGAGTCGTGATTTAACCTGTTCCCTGACTTTTTTTTGTTGTTGCTAATAAGAAAAAGTTACTTGATTTCTCATTGAAGTACTCTGTGAGCAATGTAATTAAAAAACAATTTTTTTTTTTTTTGTCTTGAAATTTCAGCAAATCCCTCTATGAATTCTCGAAGAAATTCACTGTGTCACTTGTACTGGGCAAGGATGTGATTCCCAGGTGAGTCTACTGGGTTCTTCTTGTGGGGTTGGGATAGCTAAAAAGACAGCACTGAGCCTCAGTCTCATCTTTTGCTGAACAGGTTAAGTGTGACCAACTTGGAAGATTTGAAGAAGAGAATCTTGAGAGTGATCGCCCACTGTAATAAGCCCAAGGTAATGTGCACCCTCTAAGAGGGACCAGGGAAGTGTGGGCCTCCCCAGGAAGCCGAACGCAGCTTGAGAAGCTGCTTCTAATTTCAAAGCCCCGTAGCCAAGGGCTTTGGACGCTGTTGCTAGAAGCACCCTCCACCTTCTGTCTGTCCTGTAGGTGACGTCTAAGAAAGCAAATGGCTCAATCAGGCATAGGAAACACAATTAGAAAATATAATGGAACCATCCCTCTTCCAATTAAGTGACTTTCTTTCATACTTCCTAGCACCTTGTTACCAACACTATTCTGATGCCTTTGGTCCCAAAGCTTAGAACATGAAGCTACCAAGTAGAGCTTAAGACATATCTATACTGTGGAATATTATAGTCATTAAAAATGGTGACATAAATTTATATTTACCAGTAGAGAGATAAACATGATATATGGAAAAGTTTTTTTGTTTTTTAAAAGAAGGCAGGCTTAAAAATGATTCAGAGCCACAATCCAAGGCAGGGGAGGTAACAAGGAGATATGTGACTCAAAAATACATCAAAATGTAATTTTGTTTAGATAATGGTATTAGAGATGATTTCCACTCAACCTATTTCCTGACTTTTTGTTGCTAATTAGAAAAAAATATTAAAAATCCATACTTTTTCCTTATCAACTACCCTCCCCCTACTGCCAAATTTAAAAAAACTAGTCTTTAAGGGAAGATTATAGCTGGTTTGCAGAATTACCTGAAAAGAATTAAGGCTGATTTTCCCTCAGATTCTACATGATTTGGTTTTTAAATACTGCTGTAGAGAGATGGCTTGGTTGCCCAAGAGATACCTGAGTTTAGGTTCACTGCTCTCCACACTCCTACGATCTGTGACTTAAAAGCCATGAAACAGCGAGGCGTCTGCCCAGGCCGAGGGCTGCTGTCACCGGGCAGCCACTCAGGGCCCAAGGAGGTCTCTGGTGACAGTCTCACTAACAAGCATGCTGCCTTCTTGGGTCTCGCCATCAGTACAAGATTCTGCTCCACGGGTGCTGGTATGAGTTGTTTGGAGGGGACCCTGATAACTTCCCCACAGAGCTGGATGGGAACGACCACAGAGACTTGGCACAGCCGCTTCTTGGGGAGCAGAGTCTGCTGACACACAGGTCCCCAGGATACAGCTCCCCCCTGGAGTCGCCCAGCAAGTACCCCCCTCTCTACCCTCCAGGCAGGATCATCCACCTGGAGGAAGAGGGCACTTCAGGGAGGTGAGTGGGTGGCGGGGGCCTGGCTGGCTGTCTACTCAGCACCAGTGAAGCAGCACATGCGGAGTTCGAGTCGACACGGCGCCTGCTAACCGACTTTTTTTTCAGGTTTTCCTGTTACACTGCTCATTACACTGCTAAGTGGTCACACGAGTCGGAATTCAGTAAAATACTCATTGGCCCAAAGATGCTAACGGACCACATGCCAGACATCCTGATGAGAGCCTTGAACAGTGTGGTGTCTGACAGGGCCACCTGCATGTCCTGTCCAGCCCACGGAGGCACGCATGTGGACACGGCAGAACCAGAGTGACCTGACTGGGAGCTGCTCCAGGACAGGCGGACTTGCACCGGGGTACTTAGTGACTTAAGTCTGAGCGCATCCTGATACACGGTACAGCTGCGACAGGAATTGGACAGGCACTGGATTTCAGTCTATAATGAATCCCCTGAGAAACCTGATCACAGTGTTAGCAGAATCAGGAGTTTGGAGAGCACCGAGATGACGGGACTCCTGAGAATGAGTATGCGAAGTGTCCGCAAAGCTCCTTTCCCGACAGCCTACTGAATCCTTGACTTCACTGTATAGGAGTCTGAACTTGGCAGACTGCTGTGCAGTTTATTTTGCAAACTGGATTTCCCTGGCTACACAAACTCAGTCCTCTGCTGTGACGGTGCAGATTGGGGTTTGCTCCTGGTGGCACTAAGGGTCAGTCCTGAGCTGAGACCGGGAATCAAGACAAAACCAGGTCAGGAACAAGAGTCGAAACCAGAGTCCTGCCCCCCTAGAGCCAAAGCTCCAGTTCTTGTTTACACTGTGTGGCTGTCTCACCACCATGAGGTGGATGTAAACCACCTTTCTGGCTTGCGGAGGTGGGCCAGTGGGTTCAGCGAGAAATTAAAAAGCACTTAACGGTGTCATTGGTGTCTGTACAGTGATACTCTCTCCTGGAAGTTGCCAGTGTTATATTACTGCGTGGTTATATAGCAATCATCTTGAGTGTTTTTTTTCTGTCCACTGTAAACAAAATGAAGTCTTTCAAGTTTCTTGACCCTGTGGCTAAAGATTGAAGATTGCACAGATACCCAGTTTCACTTCAGCTCCCACCCCATGAAGCCTCATGTCAGTGAAAGGATAAAAATGTCAGTAAATAGATAGGCGGTAAGCAGAATCCTAAGTGAAGTGGGCATGGAAAGGCAAGAAACCACTTCACAACCTAGATTCCCCGTTCACCTTCAACGCAGGAAGAAACGCTTCCCACTTCAGGCGGGTTACCTGAAAGCTGGAAGAATCTGGCCTTCATTTGCTGTGGGGTGGGGGCAAGAGGGCTGGATACCAGCAGTTGAGGGCAAGGGAATGACTTCCCTTAACTGATCCCACTGGGCTACCAGGACCTTCCAAGAAGAAATCAGGGAAATCTGACCTCTATAGAGATACCACCCACACTCAGGGCCTCAGCTGTTACAGCCAGGCCCCCTTAGCTTCTTCCGAGGTCCTCTAAAAAACTTCCACTGAAATACCATGGTAATGTCTGCACACTACATGTTTCCCCTCTAAGTAATTCCTGTAGATTCTTAGGGCACAAAGGTTAACACATCTCAGACACACCACCCTGCTGTGACCAACCTCTGCTCAGTTTCCAGTCTGCTTTTGAGGTTCTCGGGCTTTAAGCATGAGCCAACGACTGCCAGATAGTTGAGAAACAGATGTGGGAAGTTTCAAACTGTCTCAACTACAGCATAGAACAGAAAGTGCTGTCTCCATAAACTGACTCATGAGGCTGAAAAATGGTATTTAGAGAAAAAGCACCTGAAAATTAGAAACATGAAAGATGAACTCAACAGAAATGCATACCTGAGTGAGACAACAGAAATGGACACATGAATAATGGGAGACAAGTTTCCAAATGGAAAGTGCCCACAGAACCCAAGGGGAAAAAACCCAGGGCACGGAAGATAGGAAAGTCCCACAAGACTTTTAATGGAAGTTATTTCCAACCAGTAACTTTAGACCCAGCCACAAAGTGTCAAGAGTAGAATGAAGTTATTTTGAAAGATGTGAGGGCTCTAGGGAAGCCGGGATGGCTCAGTGGGTTGAGCGCTTGCTTTGCAACCCCAGGGACCGAGGACTGAGTCCCGGCCTAGCCCGTGCAGACCCATATGCTGAACTGGTTCTCACCAGGGTGAGACCCGGGCCCAGTTCCTGCCCTGTACAGCCCCACCCACCCGTGGAGTGAAACTATGTGGAAAAACCAATGATGTGCAACTGTGGAGACTGCTCTGGGCTCTCCCCCTTCTCTCTGTATCTCTCTGTCAAAAACAGTAAATCTTAAAAAAAATGATCAAAGATGTGAGGGCTTAAAAGCAGCTTTCCCACACACTCCTTCTCAGGAAGTTCAAGATACTGTTCATTAAAAATGAGAAAATAAATTTAAAAACAAGGAGTTAGTCGGGTGTAGGCAATCAGATCAACATGTAAGAAATGGTGGACAGAAGGTTCTGACTAGGAAGATGAAAATTGATGAAACCCCTAATCTAGCTGAACACCTTGAAAGATTTAGACAAGATGGAAGTCCAGTTAAGTACCCAGAAAACAGCCTTAAAGAAAGCATTAATTATCCCAAAAGAAACCAAGTTTTGCAGAGAAGGCCAAGGTACTGCATGGCTCAGCTATGAGCATTTACACAGCAATAACAGACACTTAACAGCACCAAATGAGTTACATTAAGGGAATGGAAAGGTGTTGGGGCCAGAGGCACAGCTGAGAAACAGCTGCCATAGCAACCATTATAGGAATATCAGCATCAGTGGCTAAAAGTGAAACATCCAACTAAAGTGATGTACACTGATCCCAATAGTGGGGCTGGCACTTGAGTCAGTTGCCAACAGCCAGTGATTTAACAGGTCCCGCTTGTGTGCTAAATCCTCCCTCCATTAAGCGTCCGAGGGCTGGGGCCCTAAGCTCTGCCAGGTCAGAGTACATCTCGCACTGTGCATCTTCTCCATCTGGTTGTTCCCGTGTTAGGTCCTTTTGTAATAAGCTGGTGATCTACTAAGTAAAAGAAGAAAGCATATGACTTAGACATGTGGAAGCCAATAAAAAATGAGTTAAAACTCAAAAGTAGCTGCCCCTGGGGAGAGTGTGAAAGGGGAAGACTGCTGTTTTTGTAGCAAACCTTCAGAACAGTTTGGTCTTTCAACAGCTTATTTACCTTTGGTTATAAAAAACAATCTTTGAAGCAAAAAATACTTATAAAATGGATTCTAGCATGATATTTATACCACAGGTATTCAGGCTCTAGAAAGATCTTAGAAGTTCTACAGTCAGCTTCTACCCTACCAAGATGCCAACTCGGGTCCCATCTTTTTTAGCCCAGAGCTCTGGACTGATATCTACATGCATGCGTGTGCACACACACATGCCCCAAGGTGGACTCACCAATGTTCAACAGGTCTGAAACCAATCTGCACCACCCCCATTGTTTGCTGACTCATCCATCTTCCTCCCTAGAGTCCACTTATTCCCTGATGCCCCAGCATGAAAATACATATTGAAAATGAACTTTAACCACCCAGGATTTTCAAGTGAAGCAAACATTTGTTGTTCATGAAGCTCTCAAGAATTCAAGTTATTACCAGTCATATGATTCAAGGATTTATTAAGTCATAACATGCAAAACATACTGCTAATTGCATTAGCAAAAGATCAATGTAAAAACACTCCACAATTCTGCAACTGTCAATTTAAAAAATTTTGTTCTAGTGGTTGAAAGGTCCAACCTTGTGTTCTTGCCAGTGAGTGAGTTGTACAGAACTCTGTTAGCACAAGCACAGGGCTTACAGAACCTCACAGACCCAAGGGAACACTGTTAGAGCAACAAGAAGTGTGCCCACGCGGGCGGCGGGAGGGTCAGCGTTAGTTAAGGTACAGTGTTGGTGGTCTGGCAAGACAAGTGATGTTAAGGTTCATAGTTTATCTAAAATATTTTAAAAACTGTAAAGATGCAACATGAATTTTACATCTAGTTACTAATTAGAAAACTAAGGAAAGCACTTACTAGCTTGAATAAAGAAACATGAAAACAGGAATGCACTTAACTAATCTACAAAAAAATATTTCTAATGCATTATCAAGACAAATTATAATACAAGGAGGCATATTGCTCATTAAGAACAGATTCCATAATAAGTTTGCAAGTATGGGAATGACCAGTTCAAAGATGAATTAGATGCCCAATTTGGGGAGGGGCTGCAGGTTTAAGGAAAAGCTTAAGAAAACACTTAACTGATTAATATGGACTTTCTCCATCTGCATTTGACAGAAATTAACCTTTTTCTTTTACCTGCAACCTTTTATTGTTTAATTATTACGTGTACAATGTAGTGTGAATTAATCTCCATATTTTGTCAAAATACTGTCTTCATCCTTTGACCCCATCAAGTGTCCCACACTCCACCCTAGTGCACCCACAGCCAGAGCGGAACACTTCACCAGAGGGACAGGTGGATAAGAGCTCTGTTCAAAATCTCAGCAAAAGCTAACACACTAATTAAAAAAAACTCACTACAGAATCAAGACCGATCCAGAGTTGAGTTGTTACACTCACTCCGTTATGACATACAGTACAATGTTAGGTGAACGTGGGTTGATTAAATTATCAATGCATAAAATGGCAACGTTTCATGAAGAGGCTGTATGCTTGTGTGTGAAATGAGTTAGATAGTGTCTGCCTTTCCTAACTTCAGAAGCTACCTACCATCTTCTTAAAGACAAAGGTCTTTAAACAGTTTAGTGCTTAGTGTTCTTAGCACAACAATGCAATTTAGTTTACAAGGTATTTTGGCAACTCTTAATCTGAGCAAGAATAGGGGATTGTGAAAAATAAGGCCTTAAGGAAGCTTGTCATTTTAGGGCTAAGTTTTAATAGAATGTGAAAGTTTGAACTCCTACACTTTAAACAAAACCTAAAAATTACCTATTGGTTCAAAATGGTTTTATGGAAAAACTATTCCGTAACAAAAAGTTGGCATTGAGTGCGAAGGCTCCATCATTTTTAAGCAAAGCGTACAAAGGTTCCCAGGGGACAGGGCAGCGGAGGAAAAGGGCCCATACATTTACAACAGCAGGCATTTCCTCTTCCTCTTCTTGACAGGAGGTGGGCAGAGAACGGCTCGAATGGCTTCATCAAACACTGTCTTGAGGCCTCGCTGTGTGAGAGCTGAGCACTCCAGGTATTTTACAGCACCTGCCGAAAAATAGCATCTTATAAGCATGTGGCAGCGGGCACGCCGCCCAACTCCTCTGGTCAGAACAAGGCAACAAGCAGCCCAGCCCCCGCCCGGATGCTTCTACTGGCAGGTGAGGCACAGCAGAGCCTAATCCCCTCTCTTCTCCCAAACACTAAACACTACAGGCCTTGCTTAGCTGGTTCCCCAAAAGTCAGCCAGACCAGAGTGGGAGGAACATACTCTGCACTTGCCCAGACTGGACTCCAGTCTCTATCACAAAAGGAAACTGCTGCAAAGCAAACATGAAAAAGGCAGGAGTTCATACCAATCTCCTTGGCCATGGCTAAACCCTGTGGGTAGGTGATGGGCGTCAGCTTCTTCTCCTTCAATTTCTCAATCGTGTCTTTATCATCCCTAAGATCCAGCTTAGTCCCCACCAGGATGATGGGAGTGTTGGGACAATGGTGTCGCACTTCAGGATACCACTAGATGCGAAAAAGGGACAAAAATTATGACACTATCCTTTATGAAATTGTTCACCTAAATTATATCCACACTTGCAAAAATGTGTCCACCACCCCTTGAACACTGTGTCCCTCCCTATAGGCCTTTATGCAGGATTGCGCCTGCTCACCAGCCTTGCTCACACCTTCCACGACCACAGGACTGCACACGTGTGTCTGATTAGGAAGCAGAGCTCCCAAGATTAACAACCCTACAGGACAGGCACTACTTGTCAGTAAGAGCAAGAGGGGAAGAGGAAGGGAAGGTCCTCCCAAATCCACTGTTTTTGGTCAAATGAGGCAAGTTCTTAGTCAGCTCAGAAAATACTTCATATATTCAGGGATGGGAATCAACTGTCTGGACCAAGGTCTCAGCTGTCGCCATCACCCCACCACCAACCATTAGGATGAAAGGGCATGTTGCACGTGTCATTTTCACAAAGTTTGCAAAAGATATGAGTAGAAAGTAATGGTTGTGTTCCTATTCGACCAATTCCAAAATGCTTTGTTATTTTAACAAGGGACACAGCACTTCTGAATCAGAGCCTGAAACTTCAGAGTTCTATATACTGAAGTCATATACATAAAAAAACTGATTCTCTACCTTAGAATTACTAAAGCCAGCTTAAATAATTTAAAACTTCTATTAGTAAGTGGTACTTTTAATGTTTCTTCCTGAGAGTGACATTATACAACAAAACACCTTTCTAAAAAATTCCCACTTACCTTTGCACGAACATTTTCAAATGATGCAGGACTCACAAGAGAAAAGCAAATTAAGAATACATCCTATGAAGGAAAGGAAACACAGGGCAGTGTTTAGAAAACGGACTCACAGCGATGAATGTGCTCACTCTCTAAACTCAGTTGGGAAGCCTCATGGGCCATGTGCACTGCTAGCACCACAGCCTGGGCCGGAAGCTTGCTCCCTGGATACACCCCTTTGGTCCTGTCAGATGGCTCCCACATCAGAACCAGCACATGAAGCAACCAGTCACGTGTGAGAAGAGGGCAGTGGAGAGCGGAATATGCTACAAGTTACTTGAAGCTACCAATGCATCAAATCAGACCCCTCTGAGGCCTCTTTTCCATCACTCCAAAGTCTCCCTAGGACTTTGTTATACACAGGTACAAAACCAAGTTCAAGGCACCACTCCCAATAGTTCGTAAAATGTGGTCTGTTTCTCAAAACATTATCTACAGACGGTATACTTTTCATTAAGTTCCTCGTCTGCATGTCACATATAAACAGTTTTAGATGACCACTGGGTTCCAATCAAAAAGCTTCTTGAAGAACTGGGCTCAGCATTTGCTAGATGAGCGCATTTCCCGTGATGGAGGCCCGGCCAGTTAGTAAATGGTGCGCTTCCTCCTAGCTGTCAGAGCCCCTGCCCCCCAAACACGCCTCTGGAGAACCTGCACCAGGAAGCTGTCGCTGAAGTAGAGTCAAAGGAAAAAGCAGGTGCAGAATAAAAACCTAAAAGAATCTCTGGCTAAAAGAAAAATATTTGGGTTTTTTCCTCCCATTTGGCATTGTGTAAAGTCTAAATATATACTTGGATTGAAAATGCCCAAGAGCTTCTAAAATACTAAGTTTATAAAACATTTTACTGGAAAAAGGCCATTATGCTACTTTGTAAAATACACCCAATTCCCAACCTAACACTTATACTCATCCAGCTGATATCTTGTACCTGGAAAGGAAAGAAACATTCCACACAAGAGCTTTTTATGAACAATGTTTTTAAAATGCTAGCGCATGCACAAGCTTGTCCAAGAATCACCGTGACATCTCGGCACCCGAGCTGATTACGACATTTCAAAGCAGAGGGGGGTTAAGCTCACCAGCGCCACACAGCCACACCCAGACAGGCCCCCACCTGGACACCACAGCTGAGAAGGCGGCCCTGCAGCGCTTGTTAGTCCTGCCCGGCCAAGCACAGGGCCTGAGAGGAGCGTCCAGGTCTCCAGCTCCACCGGCCGCACAGAGGCCCTCTTTCCTCAAAGCCCTTCTTCCTCCTCTTACTTGGAGGAGGGAAGAAAGCAGTTCATGAACCGCTTTAATTCAAGCTAGTAGGTAAACTGTCACGCTCTAATAATGAAAGCATGTTTCATCAAGCAAAACCCCAACCTTGAGTGAATTAAATATAAAACACTCAAGAAACGTGAGACTCAATAGGAAATCCTAGGAAAAATGTGAAATTAGAGAACAGATAAAGCTTGAAACTGAAGTCGATTGAAAGTTTTACATACGGCAATCGGCTTGTCTTTGCCCCTGGAGGGTATATCCTTACCATACGTTTCTCCAACCTAGTAATGCATGAGAACTTTGTTTGAGTTTAGTAAAAACTGAGGAAAACAAAAATCAATACAGCCTATCTATTTGTCATCAGAATTCTGTCTCAACCCTCCCAAGGTTTTGATCTGGAAGCAGATGATGATCTCATGGGTCTATGATGCCAAATGCCACTGAAATACTCCATTAACCAATTTGGCAAAGGGGACATGAGGAGCCGTGGGAAGGTCAATGATGGTAAAGAAAGATGCTCCTTCCCGGGGTAGCAAACAGAGGGTTCTTTTCCAGCAGAAATGACAACAGGCCCAGGAAATTTATGCTCAGTAAGAAAGTGTTAAAAAGTATCCTTCTCTCAACAAACACATGCTCGAATGCTGTCACTGGCATCCATCAGGGACAGGCACACCTTTCAAAGATCAATCCACGTTCTCAGACATGAGCCCAGTTGAGGCCACAGCAAACGGGAGAGGAACCTGTCTTAAAAAGGCCTCTCAATGGAAGGCTCTCCGGGAACAGGGCCATGCATGACCATGACAAGTCTCCCACCTGTGCAGAAATGCTGGTCCTCTCCCCTACCGGTTCTGGGAGTGGGAGAACAGGCCCCTTAGGGACCTGCATTGCTGAGATGGACAGTGTCACTGCACTGAGACCTTCAACTCCCTGCCCCCCTACAGAGTTGGGCCCAGAAGTGACAGCATGTCCAGTGTTTATCACAGTGCTTTCAATTCATTCTTTTGTCCCCCCCAAAATAGAAAGACTTGCTCTTCCAGCAACACAGAACCCTGTAATTCAACAGAGCCCTAGAATTCTCATAAGAGAAAGACAGAAAAACAGACAAGAGAATTATCTTAATTTCATCTCAAGCAGCTCTGATTCACAATTCAGAGATATTATATTAATCAGGTTCAATCTGTGACTATAGTCGAAGATGTGTCCTGAAAGCCTCAACATGATCCCAATCATCACTGTGATTCAGGGACTCGTGGGGATGGACTGGCCACAGAAACTCAGCTTCAGTATGTTCTCTAACCACATCTGTTATACGTCTCTCAATTTTTAAGAACATCTTTTTTCATGCAGAAATAGCATTCTGTCCTCCGTTACCATCTGCCGGTTCCTTCCTCCTTCCCTTTTCTTCCCCCAATAAATATGGCTGTAAGGATACATTTCTCATGCTTCTGATACTAAGCTTCTAGCATCAATTGTTCTAACCTTTGCTTTTGGCCCTGATGCCCCACAGTATTCGTGCTTGCTCATCCCTGCCCGGAGGGCCCTCTATTTGTATGTCTGTCCTTATGACACTCAGAGCTCCTCTGTATGACCACCTATGGTGTGGCCGCACTCTCCTTTCCTCACAGGTCACTTCTGTGTTCTGGAGTCTCTTTATTCCACCTGAACTGTCTTGGGTCACTGGACACCCTTTCCTTTAGACTTGAAGGCTTTCCTCACATCAGCAGGGCACTCCTGACCATGCCAACTCCCAGCAGGCCATCCATGACGTCACTCCTGTACTGCACACATGGTCAGAATCACAGCAGTTACTGCTGCCCCTTCCCTGCCTGTCAGTGGTACAGGCCACATGACGAGTTGGCTTTTAGCAGAATGGGAGTGGGCAGACCTCTGGATGGCTGGAGTCTCACTACTACAAAAGCACTAGCATTCCTCTTGCTTTCATTTTATTCTCTTCCAAATGCTTTCCACCTGGAACTTACTTTTTAGGCTTGGAATATTTTTTAATACAGGCATTGTATGCCCCAGAAAAACGATCAGAACACATAAATGACAGAGAAAAGAAGCTGCACACGTGTCATCAATGTGGCGCTAACCAAGCTGAGGGTCCTGAGACGAGCAGCCCACTGCTGGGGAGGGAGCCTGGTGCTCACATCTCCACCACGGCGAATTTGTGTGAAATGAAACAATCTCCCAGAACACTAACATCAGATAAAGGACCATATGACCATGTTGAAACTGAGACCTTAAGTGAAGAAACAAGACCACTCCACACTCTCATCTAAGCACAAATACAAGGTCCTATGCAAACTACAAAACACCAAAGGCCCCCTCTCCCAGCAGAGGAGAGTGTGACTATTTCTGTACCAACCACAGCATTAGCCTTGCTTCATCCCCACCTTGTAGGTAATTTTTATTACAACCCCCAACCCTAGAACTACCCTGCTTCCTGCCAGTATCCAAGGCAGAGCTAAACCACTCTTCCCTGAGCCCCTCGCCCAAATCACCTGACACAAGCCCAACTCTCACCCCACAGTGCCCAAAAGAGTATGTCTCCCTCAGGACAAAGTAACAGGCCCACTCCTGTTCAACCACAGCTGTGTTCCTACTGAGTTTTGGCTGGAGGACACTAATGCTGCAACAGCCAATCTAACAAAGCTCAAAGCCTTCTGAAAATCCAAAGTCAAGCTAAGCACCATGGTTTTCCTTTTTCTCTAATACTGCAGTGATCTAGCCCAGCACTTAAAAACCCTTCTCAGGTCACAGCACATACACAAAATGAACATGCTGGCAAGGTGCAGTGGAGTCCCGGCAGACCCAGATAGAGGCCAAGAGACAGAAGCAAACCAACCACGCGCCAGTGAGGCATCTCTCAGGACACACACAGGTCTCGCTCAGGCCTTGTGACTTTGCAAAGTCACCTATGTTCCTACTACCCCACTAAATACTGGAACAAGTAGACAAATACAGGCCACTGGACACAATGGGAGATGCTGGGCTTGAGTACTATGCTGAGCACATCTTGATTCTGAGCACACCAACTGAAGATGGACATGCAAAACTTACAAATATTTTTAAGAGAGAATATAAAAATAATTTATTAAAGGACAGAAAAGCCCTAAAGAATACTGATTTAAAAAAATAAAAAGTCGGGAAAGCTGGGATGGCTCAGTGGGTTAAGCGCTCACTTTGAAGCCCCGAGGACCGAGGATCAAATCCCGGCCCCGGCCCATGCGGACCCACATGCTGAACTGGGAAGTGCCCCCAGGTTCAGTTCTTGCTGGGACCTATGTGGGAGGTTCCTGGCCCAGTTCCTGCCCTGCGCAGCCCTGTGCCCACCTGTGGAGTGAAACTATATGGAAAACTAATGTCAACTATGGAGACTGCTCTGGCCTCTCCCCCTTCTCTGTCTCTGTTTCTCTCTGTCAAAAATCAATAAAACAAATCTTTAAAAAAAAAAAAATCTTTAAAAATAAATAAATAAATAAAAAGTTGAAGAGTAATTTATACTGAAAATGATGACTACTTGGCTATCTTTTGGAGAATGAAGTAGAAACTAATGGTTTAAACCAGGCATGTCCAACCTGCAGCCCAGGACAGCTTTAAATGACGCCCAATACAAATTCTTAAAACATTATGAGATTTTTTTGAGACCTTTTTTTTTAAGCTCCCCAGCTATTATTAGTATATTTTATGTGTGGCCCAAGACCATTCTTCCAATGTAGCCTAGGGAAGCCAAAAGGTTAGACGCCGCTGGTTTGAACAGACTTGACTCAGCTATGTAGAGCTACCCACGGAAGATGCCAGCCTCAAATGAGCACAGGAAGCAGTGTCTCTTCAGGACGCCTCAGATAAGACACCTTCCGGAGTGGTCTGAGCACGGTCACGGATGAGCCACAGAATAGGCCTGCGGACCAAAGAGCCAACAATGGGAGACCTCACGTTCTATCCACTTCGTACAAAGTTCACATTTCATCCCTTTTGCCAGGGAAATCAAGATGCCAGCCAGTAGTCTGCAGGGCATGGTCCCCCCAGGAGGACAGCAGGGCTCAAAGGAAGGAGACCTCCAGGCAGCGGCACCTCAGCATTTGGGGCCACCCTCAAACCGGAGCCAAGAAAGCTTCATGTCAGAGGAGTCCAGGCAGGCCCCTCTGTAAGTGCTGGCGGGTGCTGTCCCTCTGCTCCTGAGCAGCCCGCCACACCCGGTCTGCTGGTACAAGGTACACTGTATTGCATGGCACTTCTATAGCTCCCTGAGGGCAAGAATCACACCTTCCTCCCTCTTTGCTGTTCAAGCATTTGATAGGAAAGTAGTCTATGCCTCACAAAATGTGACACAAAAAGGTGAAGTCCTGGCTGCTGAAGGACAACACCCACTTGGGTTTTAGGCCTTGCCACTATAGCCGATTCAACTGGTTACTATCTGCGTTCTGTAGCACAAAGTAGGAATCCTGCCAAGTCACCTTGAACTTACTGAGGGCGACTCAGAAAAAAGGACACACCCAACCCTTTGAGTCACAGTCAATGGTTGAGTGACCCCGCCCTTCCAGATATATCTAATGAGTCGGAGACTCCTTTACCAGTCAATTTTTGCAAACCATTTAATATCTGCAATTACTAAGCACCCACTGGGTACAGTTTCCTAAACATATTGAAGAATTCGCACCATTTGGTGATTTGGCTGGTTTGTACTACAGTAAATTTTTAGCTGGAGATTAACAGAGAAACCATGCAATTCAAATCTCCCATTTTATAGTTTTGGTCTTTGTTTAGCACTGTGACCAGAATTCAACTAAATGCCGATCATCAAAAACCTACAGCTTAAAGAAACTGTATTTAGCAATTCCTCCAGCAGGAAACAAAAAAGACAATGACTGTTGCATGGGGAAAAAAAGCTGTATTCAAAAGTTTAAAACTATTATTACTAATTAAATAGAAAGTTAATTTAAAAACAAAAAACAGGGAAAGCCGGGACGGCTCAGCGGGTTGAGCGCTCGCTTTGAGGCCACGAGGACCGGGGATCGAATCCCGGCTCCGGCCCAGGCAGGACCCACATGCTGAACTGGGGAGTTCCCACAGTTCGGTTCTCTAACTGTCTCTGTCTCTGTCTCTCTCTCTATCTGTCAAAAGTAAAATAGAAATAAATATGCACTGAA
>PVKE010032693.1:0-18337 GCA_004027555.1 Craseonycteris thonglongyai
TTTTTATCTTTTCACATTTATAGAGAGAAATTATCTTTTTGTCTTCAGTGCATAGTTATTTCTATTTTACTTTTTGACAGATAGAGAGAGAGACAGAGACAGAGACAGTTAGAAAACCAAACTGTGGGAACTCCCCAGTTCAGCATGTGGGTCCTGCCTGGGCCGGAGCCGGGATTCGATCCTCGGTCCTCATGGCCTCAAAGCGAGCGCTCAACCCGCTGAGCCGTCCCGGCTTTCCCTGTTAGGTTTTTTTTAATAGAAGAATGGAGGGATGCTAGGATAGCTTAACAGGTTGAACACTTGCTTTGCAACCGCATTGCCCCCAGATTGAGTCTTGCCCCAGCCTGTGCAAACTCATATGCTGAACTGGGGCGCACCTCCCATGTGGAAGACCCCCAGTTCCAAACTGACAATGTACAACTATGGAGACTGCTCTGGGCCCTTCCCACTTCTCTCTCTCTCTCGCTCGCTTTCTCGCTCATTCACTCACTCTCTCAAGCAATAAAATAAATCTTTTAAAAAATAGAAGAACGGTATGTGGTCATGTTAATAAAATAATCTTTATCTATTAGAGTACATACTAATATGTGTATAGATTAAACTATATGATGTCTGTCTGGAACTGGACAGTTCTGGACTTAAATCCCTGGGAGAAAGGGGTAAAATGAAACAAGAGTTGCCACACGTTGATAATTGTTGAGGGAAGCCAGGATGGCTCAGTGGGTTAAGCGCTCACTTTGTAGCCCTGGGGACTGAGGATCGAATCCCGGCCCAGGCCCATGTGGACCCATATGCTGAACTGGGGAGTGCCCCCAGTTCGGTTCTCACCGGGGACCCCGGCCCAGTTCCTGCCCTGTGCAGCCCCACCCACCTGTGGAATGAAACTACGTGGAAAAACCAATGATGTGCAGCTATGGAGACTATTCCAGGCCCTCCCCTTTCTCTCTGTCTCTGTCTCTCTCTATATATCTCTCTCTCTATTAAAAACAATAAAAATAAAAAATAAAAATAAAAAGATAATTGTTGAAGCAAAGTGATAGGTACATCTGGTTATGTTATACTCTTCTCTTCACTTTGGCACATGTTTGAAAATGTCCCTAATAATTTTTTAAATAAAAACAGAACAGGGGTCACCCCTGGAGTAGGGGGAGGAAAGATGTATTCAGGGAGGGGCCTACAGGGGACTTCAAATATAAAGATATTCATTTCTTAAATGGAATGAGAAGCATACAAGTGCTTGTGAAATATTATTCTACATAGTCAATAAATATTTCATTTTACTCAGTATTTATAAGACCACAAAAGGAAGAAAAAGGAATAATAAACACAAAATTCAGGAAACTGTTTACTGCTGATGGGTTATGGGTAGGACTTGGATCATCATGTAATCCCATTCGCTTTGATATGCTTGTAACTAGCCCAGTTCTGGCAGATGAGAAATGAGTGGAAGAAAGTCTCCTAATGACCACATGGTAAGACTGTTTCTTCCTTCTAAAAGGGGAAAGCAACAAGAGTTTCCTCTTTTCCATGTCTTAAATACAGACATGATGTTTGGAACTGCAACAGTTATCTTGTGACCATGAGCTGATAAGCATGAAGACAAAACTCCAACACTACTAAGATGGTAGTGCACAGAGACAAAGTGACTCTGAATCTTGGATGACATCCTGGGAAACCAGACCATACAGGCCAACTAGATTTCAAAAGTTCTTGTTAAATCCATAATAAATATTGTATGATTTAACCTCTGCTAATTTGTTTTTTCTGTTACTTGGGGCCAAGAGCAGTCCTCAGTAATACATAGCTAAACTTGGTCTCTTCTTGGTTTTTCTCAGATGTTTCGGATTTAATCCAGTTAAATAAGTCCTTCCTGTTCTACCTTATGGCCTCAGCTCAGTTGGCAGTGGGAAGTGGAGGAGGCACAACAGGGTTACATGACATGGGGGCTTCAGTGGAAGGCTTTGGGGCCTGGGTTACTGTCTGCAAACCACACTGCTATCTGCAAACCACACTGCTATCTGCTATTCAACTTCTCTCTGCTGCTCTCTGGGAGTTGGCATCTGTTTCTGTTGTCTGCTAAAATGTGTCACCCAGTCTTATTCTCAGGAAGCCACCCCCTCCACAATGCATCAGGAGAAGCATCAATGTATTCTTGTAAGACCCCTGGCTTGGTGATCCACAGTGCATCATACTGTGGCCCCCGGCCTTCCAGCATGAGACCCGGGCAGCTCTCCTGGCTTGCTCTCTCTTATTCTTTCTCTCTGTCCTAACCTCCACAGCCTTCACAGGGCACAGAAATGCAGCTATGCTCCCACATCTCCTGGGTGGGTGAGACCCTGAGGCCGGCTTCTGCTCAGCCATTGCCCACAGCTGTCACTACTCTCCTGCGCCCTCAGGGAAGAGGCCACTTCCCTCTGAAGCTCGAGGTCACGCCCCAGCCACACTCTGAGACAGATGCTCCAGCTAGATTTTGACCTCAGGAGGTGGGTAGGATGCAGGGCTCCTCACAGCCCCCACATCAGCGACTACTCTCCCACCTCCTCTAGGCTGGCTTTTTCGTGTATCCTCTATGCAAACAAAAGCCTTGGTCTTCAAAACTTTTTGTCTCTGATATGAGTTTAAATGTCTATTTTAAAACTCAAAAATGAGAAATTTCCATTTCTTTCTCTTCGTATTCCTGCAACAACAATTCTATTCATCCCTGAAGCAGTGGCTGCCTCCTACACAGGTATTCTGTAGAACAGTGTGCCATAAATGGTCTGCGGGTATTCAGCAACTCGTGATTTTTTCAATTAATTATGGATAGGTTGGGACAGAACTCACCAAGTTACAAACCAAGGATAGAAATAGGTAGGTAGGTAGGTAGGTAGGTAGGTAAGTAAGTAATACATGATAGATAGATGATAGATATAGATGATAGATAGATAGATAGATAGAGGTGTCCCAAAATTCATGCAAGATTTGAATTTGCATCATTTGTGTGGTAAAGTGCTGCCAACGGAAAAAAAGACAGCGTGACAGCTGACAGTTCAGGGTTATTAAAAATGGAGTGCTACATGAAACAACAACGTGTTTTCATTGTTGAGCAATGAAAATTTACAATTTTTAATTATAAACCTGTGTTTTCTATCAAAATTACTTCTTGCGTGAATTTTGGGGCCCCCTTTAGATAGCTATAGATAGATGTGCATCTCAATTACGTTTAATTAAATAAGCTATAAAACAACAACCTCCACTTCAGGCTAAGGTTTATGGGATGCTTTCCTTGTGAATATAAAGTACAGTAAATGCATATGACAGGCAGCATCTAATTGAAACATGAATTCTTTTCTCCAGACTCCATGAAGGTTTCTATTAATAAGTATCTGAGCAAACTTATCTGATGACTTAAATGTCACATTAGCATTTCATGAAATTCAGAGAAAAGCAAAAATGTGGATCGGCATATGCTGTGAGTTCCTTGCCAAAAACTGCAGCCTGCCTACCATCTGCTTCACTTTCCCATCTTCCTGGCAGCCCGAGGGTGACAGTGACCAACCCCCCTCCCCAGGGCTGCCCCCAGCCACAGAATGCTGGGCCTGCAGAGCCACGTTTCAAGGGTCCTTTCTGGCATTGCACAGACAAGGTCCAGGAGGAAAATATTACCATATTTCTTCCTCCCAAGACTCTTGTCCACTGTCCTCTCTGACAGAGACCTCTGGTTGCCGAAGAAGACACCATTAAAGAAGCACTGCTTTCCAATGTGGTAGGTGTGCACATTGTTGCTAAACCTCGGGTAAAATGTCCACTCAGGACGCTGCCCAGCTTCTGAAAAACACCAGAAATGCCTCCATTAGCACCATGCCCAGGGGCATCCTGCAGTGGGATGACGAGCGGCTGTGCAAACCCTCCGCCAGGTACTGTCTGGCTACAACCTCTGTCAACCTGTATAAGTCCCTGGTTCCACGTCAGGGCAGTGCCAGCCTCTGTGGGACTGGGCACCAAGGGAAGGGAAGTGGAGAGGGCAGTGCCAGCCTCTGTGGGACTGGGCACCAAGGGAAGGGAAGTGGGGAGGGCAGTGCCAGCCCCTGGGGGACTGGGCACCAAGGGAAGGGAAGTGGGGAGAAAGCCGTCTAAGAGGCTTCCGTTTTCTTTCCTTTTTTATCCTCTCCTCCAAAACTAAAGCCATGTTTATGGCTGGAAATGATATATGAGACAGTTTTACCTTTGATCCAACCTTCACTCTGATAAGTGGGTAGGAAGAATAGAATGCCCGTCCCCCAGGGAAGGGCTGGGCCAACCACGGCACCTTAACTGGAGGGGGAGCATGGAGTTGGCAGCAACAATAGCACACGCATGTACTGCAGTGATTATGTATATGTGTGATTATGGCAAATGGTAAAGGTTGCTGTGAGACCTCAGGCCAGTTACTGGACCTCTCAGTGTCTTCATTTCCTCATTCGATATTTTTCCTATAAAATTGCCAGTGATTTTAAGCAATAAAAGATCCCCTGACAGCTCAAAGGTTGCTTGAGAAACAGTTGGGCTGTGTGGTGGCCAAGAAGACGGGCTATGGAGGCGAGCAAGTTTGCGTTCTGATCCCATCACTCTACTTCCTAGATATGTGTACTGGTATGGGAGACTGAGTCTCCCCAAGGCTCAGCTTCCTTCTGTGTATAAGGGGTAGGCCTCTATTAGCCATATAGCTTTATATGAATTGACACAGAAAGAAGTTTGTGATCTATTTACTTTGACCAAAAATAACCTGTACACCATTTTCTACCACTGAAAATATGGTCTCGTGTGTGTGTGTGTGTGTGTGTGTGTGTGTGTGTGTGTGTGTGTGTGTGTATGGGCTGTCTGGAAAATATCCATCCATGTAACCGTTCTCATTATATTGACAATGGCTGGAATTTTTCTGGAAAGCCTATATACCGGTATGTATACAACCATATACATACACACACCACAAACAAACACATATGCATTTCAAATTTCTAGAATAGTGTATACTCATATATCAAGCTCTTCAAGCTACTGGGCAGAATGGAGGACATTGTTGGAGAATATTGTGGAAGGAGTTTCCATACTCTATATTTTTTTATTTTAGCATTTCAATACAGTTCTTTTATGGATTTTATATAAAAGCATTTCATTTTTGAAAAACATATAACAACGTTTTCCCCCAGCAGAGGTGTTGTGAGAGTTAGAGACGAAGCCTGTTGAACGCCTGGCGCTTAGCAGGTGTTCAGGGGGTGCCACCCATCAGTGCAGCAGACCTCTGAAGACTTTGGCATGGAGGCATACGGAGGAGGATCTATGCCTACTCACTTGTCTGCAACCCAAGAAGGCTGAACTCCTCAGGCAATGAGGTTTCACAGGAGTGATCAGAATGTGAGGAGGAGGATTTCAGACCCAACTCTGCAGCAGGGCTGGGAAGGAAGCAGAGGGATTAGATTCTTCCATGTGCTTAATGGTACTTAGCACCTGCTTTTACATGTCTTACAATAGAGTTACCCTCACTTCTGAGCACCAGGTCTGCTCTCCATAAATGTGCAAGAGTATATAATTTATTTATTCACAATTTGAGGGGACTGAAACATATTCAAAAGATGCATGCTTAAAAACAGTTTGGTAGGGGGATGCCAAGCTAGCTCAGCAAGTTGAATGCTTGCCTTGCAATCGCAAGGTCCAGGGATCGAATCCCAGTCCCAACCCATGCAAACCCACACACTGAATTGCAGTACAGCCGGTAACCACCTGGATGACGGCAAAAGTTCTAGCCTCCGTGAGGGAGGCCCCCAGCTCAGTTGCACCCTGTGGTGGGGAGAGGGCTACAGAGTTTCCATTGAGGGTGATGGAAATGTTTTGAAAATAAATAGTGATCATAATATTGTAAAGGTGACTAATGCCACTGAATTGTACCCTTAAAATGAATAAAATGGTAAATATGCTATATTTTACCATAATTTTTTAAAGAGAAATGAGGTACTGATACATATTATGAAATGGATGAACCTTGAAAACATTATGCTAAATTAAAGAAACCAGGAACCAAAGATGACATATTGGTGATTCTACTTATATAAGATGCTCAGAAAAGGCAAATCTATAGAGATAAAAAGTAGATTAGTAGTGGGGATGCCAGGATAGCTCAGCAGTTGGGCGTTTGCCTTGCAATCACAAGATCCAGGATTTGATTCCCAGCCCTGGCCTGTGCAGACCTCATATGCTGAACTATGGCACAGCTGGTAACTGCTGGGATGGCTTGGTGGCAAAGGTTCTTGTCTCCCATGAGGGAGACCCCAGTTTAGTTCCTACCCCGTGTGGCCCCACATCCACCTGTAGGGAATGAAACCATGTCACAACTAATGATGTGCAACTATGGAGACTGCTCTGGGCACCTTCCCCTTCTCTTTCTTTCTTTCTCTCCCTCTCTCACCTCTCAAAACAATAAAATAAATCTTTAAAGAAAGAGAAGTACAAAGTGATTGTTACACAGTACTCCCGGGGCTGTAAGGTATAGCATAAGGAATATAGTCAGTAATATTGTAATAACTATGTATGGAGCCGGATGAGTACTAGACTATCAGGGAAAATCACTTCTTAAATTATATAAATGTCTAACCACTATGCCATACACCTGAAATTAATATAAAATAATATTAAATGTCAACTATAATTTAAGTGTTTAAAAAGGGAGAGAAAAAGGTGAAGAGGAATAAGACGTCCAAATATGCAGGTATAAAACCAGTCAGTCGTGTGGATGTAATGTAGAGCCTAGGGGATACAGTCGCTAATACTGTGATAGTGTGGTACGGGGTCAGATGGTTGCTGGCCTTCTCACAGGGGTTACTTCTGTAGGTATATCAAGGTTGAATAACTATGCCATACA
The DNA here is from genome assembly GCA_004027555.1 of Craseonycteris thonglongyai. NCBI lineage: Eukaryota > Metazoa > Chordata > Mammalia > Chiroptera > Craseonycteridae > Craseonycteris > Craseonycteris thonglongyai. The sequence goes on from PVKE010032693.1 coordinate 6,875, forward strand.
CCTGAAATTACTATCATACTGTATGTTAGTTACACTTCAATAAAAATCTTTAAAAGTAGTTACTGAAATGTATTCAATAATATTATTACAATAAATCAAGGAAAGAGTGATGTTGCCTTGCAGCTGTAAAACTGATTACTCCCCTGCGCCAATCTCGTGACATCACAAGGAAGTGTCCCGGAAAGCTGAGACCCGAAGGAATGATTTCCGTAAAGCTTCCCTGAAGGGGGCGTCTCGGAAAGCTGAGACCCGATGGGATCATATCAGTTGTTCTTCCTTATCGGATGGTTTCTAAACAATGACTCCATCCACTGGGATTATGCGTGTGTATGAAGGCATAGTACATGTTGAAATGCAATGGGGACTCTAGGGAAAACGATTGCCAGACACAGAGTTCACAGACTTTGGGATTAAAGTTTAATTTCCTTGCTCATACAATAGCTAATAAAAGCTATGCGTTGGCCTGATTCCGGGCTCAATCCTTGAGGCTCATTGCTTGAGGCTTGAGTCCCTTGGCCCCCGCTTCCAATCTATTCTTGGCTACGGTCTTTCTTAACCCTGTGTCGCCCTTCTTGCACCCCTCGGCTCTTCTCAAGCAGGACGCGATGGAGAGAGAGAGAAGGGGGAGGGCCCAGAGTAGTCTCCATAGTTGTACATCAGTTGTGACACGGTTTCATTCCACACAGGTGAATGTGAAGCCGCACAGGGTGGGAACCAAACTGGGGGCCTCCTGCATGGGAGGTGAGAATCATCACCACCACAGTTCAGCATATGGGTTTGCAAGGGCAGGGGCCAGTATTTAAGCCCCAGACCCCACAGTTACAAGGCAAGCACTGAATCTGTTGAGCTATGCCAGCATCTTGTGATTTTCATTTTTAAATCTGTTTTTATTTTCAAGAATTCTACCATGAACTGAAATACTTTCATTATAACAAAAATTATTAGAAAAAGACTTTCAAACCTTTTCCTGTAAGACATGTAAACAGAGAAAAAAGTATATAAAACATAAGTACAGCTTTATACATAATTATAAAGCCAACATCCAGAAAGAAAACAAGGCCAGCCCTCCCCTCTCACTCCCTAAAAACCATCTATGTTGTCCCTTTTTCAGAGAAGTAACCACTATCCTGACTCCAACCTCACAGTTATTTCTTTAAGATTTACTATGTATGCATGTATGCATGCATTCATGTATATAGTCTCAAAAATATGTAGTTTAGTTTCACCTGCTTTTGAACTTCTTAATAGCAAGCACTTGCACAGAACTTATTGTATGCCAGGGAATCGTCTACTCACTTCACATATATTAACTCATGTAATCCTCACAACAATCCTATGAAGCATTATCCCCATTTTACAGATAAGAAAATTGAGGCCCAAGAAGATAAAGTAATTTGTCCAAGTTCACACAGGTGCTAAGTGGCAGGCCTGGGATTTGAACCCAGATAGTCCGGCTCCAGAAACCATGTTCTTGCCCAAAATGTCAAGCTACCTCAGACTGCTGGCTCCTTGATCAGAATTGACCCCGCTGCTTATGGCTCTTTACTGGACCCTTACTTACTCCAGGTGGGCAGACAATCCGCAGGGGCCCAGAGGCCCACTGACACTTAGACCTTTCGCAACAGAAGATGAGGGGCTGACCCTTTGGGCAGAGGATGTGTTGGCAAAGCATCCCTTAAATTCCAGAAAATCCTTGTGCTTAGTACCTGCAACACATAGATTATCACCATTCAATTACATTAATGAAAGTACCTTCTACTTTATCTGGTTCCCTAGATTATAACTCTTTGTAAACTAACATTTTTTGAGCATTTACTGTGTACTAGGATTACACTGGCATCTTACACCCATGGTCCCATTTAAATCTCTTAACCACCCACAAATGTAGGTATTACTTATCCTTCTATTTTACAGATAAAGAAACTGAAGCTCAGAAGGTTAAACAACTTGCCTAAAATCACATAGAAAATCAACATCTCGGCCCAGATTTGATCAGAGTTCTTGTGACACTGCAATCTGAAGTCCATGGGGAAGCTGGGATGGCTCAGTGGGTTGAGCGCTCGCTTTGGAGCCCGGGAGTCCAAGGATCCAATCCCAGCCCCAGCCCATGCAGATCCATATGCTGAACTGGAGTGTGGTCTCAGTTAGATTCTCACTGGGGTGAGCTTTCTATGTGGGAGGCCCCCGACCCGGTTCCCATCCTGCATAGCCCCACGCCCACCTGTGGAATGAAACTAGGTAGAAAACCAATGATGTGCAACTATGAAGACTGTTCTGGGCCCTCCCCCTTCTCTCTGTCGCTCTCTGTCTCTGTCAAAAATAAATCTTTAAAAAATAATAATAATAAAATAAAATCTTACCTACTATGCTGCTGCGCCATGGCTCCTCTCTACGTAGTTTTGTCTATTCTGAACTAACTAAAGAGATAAGAGTTGGCTTGAACTATATAACGGGTGTCCCAAAATTCACGTAAGATTTGAATTTTGCGTCATTTGTGTGGTAAAGTGTTGCCAACAAAAAAAAAAGACAGCGTGACAGCTGACAATTTAGGGTTATTAAAAATGGAGTGCTACATTAAAGAACAACACGTTTTCATTGTTGAGCAATATTTTAAAAATAATGAAGGTTTGGCAGCTATAGTTCACAATTTTCGTTCAAAATATGGTCGGAATAGTGATTTAACTTCATCAACTGTGAAGAGATTAATTTAAAAATTTAGGGAGACTAGATTAATTAGTGATATTAAACACTCTGGCCGTCCCTCAACAAGTCGTTCAACACAAAACATCTAAGCAGTTCGTGAGAATACTGCTGAGAGTCCAGGGACATCCATTTGGCACCGTGGTCAAGAACTGGACATTTCGAGAAGCTCTCTGCAGCGTATTCTCATGAAAGATTTGCACCTTCATGCTCACAAAGTTCAACCGACTCAAGAACTGAAGCCTACTGACCACGCACAGTGAACAGAGTTCGTTGAATGGATTATGGAAGAACAACAAGCGGATGCTGATTTTTCAAACAAAATCATCTTCAGCGATGAGGCTCATTTTAATTTTGATGGCTTGGTGATCAGACTTGGCCGCCCAGATCATGGGATTTAATGCCGTTGGACTTTTTTCTTTGGGGTTTTTTGAAGTCTAAGGTTTATGCCAACAAGCCCACGACCACCCACACCTTGAAGGAGGAAATTGAGCTCTGTATCAACAAAATTCAGCCACATTTATGCAAAACGGTCATGAAAAATTTCAACAAAAGAGTGTGTATGTGCCAGCAAAGCCATGGAGGCCATTTACCCGATATGCTATTCCATACATAACCCTATACTGTATACTTTATGAATCAATAAAAAATTTACAATTTTTAATTATAAGCCTGTGTTTTCTATCAAAATTACTTCTTCAGTGAATTTTGGGGCACCCATTATATGTCAGTGTGCATTGTATTGAGCATATCCATACCATTTCCCAAAGGATTTGTTCATAACATGACTAATGAATATAGCTGGTGATCAAAACCCAAAGAACTTCTTCAGAAACGTCCAGGGGTTCCCTTCACACTGTAGTGTTATCATCATTTACATACACGTCTTTCCCCACCAGACTGTGTTGTATTCATCTTAGCAGCACTCAGAACAGGGTCTGACACAAAATAGATGTTCAATAGTGTTTGAACAAATAAATGAAAGAGAATTATAGCTCCCCAAGCACCATAATTACAAGTAAGAGAGTCCTGAAAGCCAGTGACTGTCAGGGAAGTGAAGCCATTGGCCTCACTCTGCTACACAATTATTGCTTCGTAAAGGACAATCTTCTCTCATCATTTTATATAGGTGTGTGCCTTGTCCATTCACTTTCTTAAAATGTCAGATAAATGGATAGTGCATTTCTTTATGCATAACTTCATAGAGCGTAGAAGCTCAATAGACATAAGGTCTGGTTATAAGAAAATTACAAGAAGTAAGATTCAGACTTCTCTGACTCTGAAATGCATTTTTAGACTGACTGCTGCTCCACCTCCATAGAATCGTGCTTCACTGTGTATGGGCTCCACCATGTGCTGTCTACAAGTTCCCAGCCTCTATTGGTGGGACTGCTACTTAGACAATTTTTTTATTCATTTCTTATGGACTCCCTCCCGTATTCATATAGCAAGTGAATTTTATCTTTTATATTATCAAGTTCCAATCCTACCACCAAACCCATTACTTCATTTTTAAGATCTCTTTTCTTGTTTGAGAGAATGTGTGTGTGAGAGAGGGAGAAAGAGAGAAGGGGGAGGGCCCAGAGCAGTCTCCATAGTTGCACATCATTAGTTGTGACGTGGTTTCATTCCACACAGGGGGATGTGGGGCCATGCGGGGCGGGAACCAAACAGGGGGCCTCACTCATGGGTGGCGAGAACATTCACTGCCGTGCCATCCTGGCAGTTGCCAGTTGCACCTCAGTTCAGCATGCGGGGTTTGCACGGGCCACTAGGAATCAAACCTCAGAGCTCACAATTGCAAGGCAAGCACCCGACCACTGAGCTAAACCACTCAGCAACCACTGAGTAAAGAGGCATTCACCTCTTTACTCTTAAAAGGATTTTGCCTGTGATTCTTCCAAATTTGAAGGCCAGCTGACCTTTGTCCTCTCACAATGTCCCCATTCTGGTGTTACAGGGTACAGCATAAAGACTGTCTGCATCAGAATTAAAAATACAGATTCCCAAATCCCATCACAGACCCACTGAATTAGAATCTTAAGTGAGGCCTAGGAACCCGCATTTTTAACAAGGTCCCTCCCTCCCCAGTAGCTCTTAGGCTCACGTTTGGCAGTGACTTTCTTCCTCTGCAAGTCTAGTTCCAACACTGCCCTGCGTTCCATCCTGACCCTCTTCCTGATTCCCAACTGCACAGTAGTCCCCGAATTCACCCAGTAATGAGAATCACCTTGGAGCCCTTATTTACTAATACCCAGATTCCAGAGCTTGGTCCCACACCTACTGGGAAAGACCTGGGAATCCCGGTGTTTAAGAAGCACTTCAGGCTGTTGATTCTCAGGGCCAGACAAGTGTGGGAAGAGCTGTTCTGGAATGTGCTGCAGGGCTGAGAGCAGCCCCAGGTACACTGAGGGTCAACTGATTGCTTGAGGTGTGAGCAGCTGAGATCCAGTAGAGCCCAGCAGAAGGGCAAGAGAGGGGCAGAGCTGTGAAGAGGAACACACAGGTCCCAGGGCCAGAGACACAAACACAGAAGTAGCATCAACAAATACAACACATTCCACACTCTCCAAGCACAATGCAACTCAACTAGAAAGAAATAATAAAAAGACAGCCCAAAAAACATCCCTAAGCTTAGAAGCTCAAACCACACTTGTAAGTATTTCATACAAAAGGAGAAATTATAATGGAAAGCATGAAGTGCTAAATGATCAATGACAGAAATACTATGTATCAAACCTTGTGGGACTCAGCTAAAGCAGTAATTAGATGCTAGAGCCTTAAACGCATGTACTGTATTTCACTAAATGTAAGACACCACCCATTGTAATAACATGATTATTTTATGCACCACAAAGAACAAGAGCTGCTAATTAAACTAGGACACATGTTTTATCACTTGGAATTTTTTATTACTTTATATTTATTGAAGCACTTTTTTTTTTTTTTTAAAGATTTATTTTATTGATTTTTGACAGAGAGAAACAGAGACAGAGAGAGACAGAGAGAAGGGGGAGGGCCCAGAGCAGCCTCCATAGTCGACATTAGTTTTTCCATATGTTTCACTCCACAGGTGGGCATGGGGCTGCACTGGCAAGAACTGAACTGGGGGCACACCCCAGCTCAGCATGTGGGTCCGCATGGGCCGGGGCCGGGATTCGATCCTCGGTCCCCGGGGCTTCAAAGCGAGCGCTTAACCCGCTGAGCCATCCCAGCTTTCCCTGAAGCACTTTTAAATTTACTTAGAGATTTTAATCACAAATCACTCATGTGGATATCTAAAGAAGAAAAATATAAGCAAAATATACTGACTAAGGCATTCTTAAACCTTACACTCGAAAGCCTGAATATTAACTCACTTTTCAACTCAATCCCTGCTATCCACATTTTCCACCAACCAAAACTGACCTCAGGGCAACAACAACACAGGTGATGCAGCATTTCTAAGCCAGTGCTCCTCTGTGGCCTCTGGCCTTTTCTCCCAAGCCACAGACACGCCTGTATTATTCAGGGCTCAGACCGCAGAGTTTATGACAACTTCACTCCTTCCACTGGGCCCACAGCATTGAGACTTATCTAATTTCAGAGATGCAAGCTGTGAAAAATGTTCATTTTAGAATTGATGGGTTAAAGTATAAAATATATATATTCCCAAGTTATGAGCTAAGCTTTCAATTCAAGAATTAAGGAAAAAAGAATAACCCCTCCACAAATGGTAAGAAAGGAAATCATAAAATAGAAGAAGTGAATGAAATAAAAAAGGTTATCAGAATTATGGCTTCATGGGGGAAAAAGACTAATAATACAGACAAAGTTCAAGGAAAATATTTAAACACAAGTAAACAGTATTAGAAATGAAAAGGAGGTCATCATTACAAATAAAATAGAAACAATATTACACATAAAGAAACTGAATAAAAATAAAATAAAATAAAATAAAATAAAATAAAATAAAATAAAATAAAAGGGGGAAGCCGGGATGGCTCAGTGGATTGAGCGCTTACTTTGCAGCCCCAGGGACCAGGGATTGGGGACCAGGGATCAAATCCCAACCCCAGCCCATGCGGATCCATGTGCTGAACTGGGGAATTCCCCCAGTTCAGTTCTCTCTCTGTCTCTGTATCTCTCTCTCTCTCTCTCTCTCTCTCTCTCTCTCTCTCTCTGTCAAAAACAATAAAAAAATAAAAGAAAATAAATAAATAATAAATAAATAAAAGGAAAAAAAAGAAACTGAATACCAGAAAGGTCAAACAAGTTGTTCAAGGTTACAGTGCTATGAACTACAATTTATAAAATGCAATTTAATGTTACAATAATCAAGATGGTATTAATACAAATCATAACAGACAAATCAACAGAACAAAATAGAAAATGTAGATAGAATAACATTTTATATAACAGTGCCATTTTATCTCAGGGAAGAAAGAATGGATTATTCAAAAAAATTGCTAGAACAACTAGTTAAACATTTGGAATCTAACTAAAATTAAATCTCTCTTACCCCAAAATAAATTCCAGATAAATTATAGATTTAAATATAAAACTTAAAATAAAAAATGTACCTAAAAAATGATGTGAATGTTTATATAATCTTAGAGTGGGGAAATTATTTCTAAGAAAGATATCAAATACAGACAAAATAAAGGAAAATATGAATAAATCTGAATACATATAACATTTAAAACATCCATAGCAAACTGGAAACTGGCAGGAAATTTATAACATCCATGATAAGAAGAAGTTAGTTGTGACAAATTATGAGTTCTTATAAATGTATAAGATGAAAATAAATACCCAAAGGAAAAAAAAATGGGTAAAAGGGATGCTGGGATAGCTCAATCGCTTGAGTACTTGCTTTGCAACTGGGAGGTCTGGGGATCGAACCCCGGCTCAGCTCATGCACACCCATATGCTGAACTGTGGCACAGGTGTAACTGTTAACCACCAGGATGACTCTGAAATAAAGATACTTACCTCCCATGAGGGAGGCCCCCAGTTTGGTTCCCACCCTGTGCAGCCCCGCATCCACCTGTGTGGAATGAAACTATGTCACAACTAATGACGTACAACTATGGAGACTGTTCTGGGCCCTCCCCCATCTCTTTCTCTCTCTCTCTCTCTTTCTCTCTCTCTCTCTCTCTCTCTCTCTCTCTTTCTCTCTCTCTCTCGCCTTCTCTCAAACAATAAAAATAAATCTTTTATTTTTTTAATAGGCAAAAGATGACTAGGTAATTCACTGAAAAATAACACATACAAATAAATAGCCAACATACATTTGTAAAAAAAAAAAAAAAGGTTCATCCTTTCAAAGAGCTGAATTTAAATAAGATACTATTATTTGCTGTCAGTCTGCAAATACCCAAGGTAGGCCCTGCTTGGAGGAATGGCATTGTTGCACATTGCTGGTGGAAATGTCTCCATCTTACTGAACAGCAATTTGGCCATATGTGTCCTCCAAAGCCTATGAGAAGTGCACTTGACCCAATGATTCTGCTTCTAGAAACATACCCATTTATAAAAGGTACAAATTTCCCATATCAGGATGCAGAACGGACTCACACCTGTAGAGAAGACATCCAATCACGGGCAGAGACGTCTTCTAGGTTGATTTTCACATATAAGTTCTGAGTTATGTATTATAGCATTAACTTACGATCATTTTTGCCCATAGTTTTTAACAGCAGCTGCCTTTTCATAGCACGTAAACATTTAAATTGTATATTTGCCAATAGAGGACATGAGAACTCACCAAAGCAAGGATGGGTTGCTATGAATGGTATCCAAGGGGGCCCCTTCACAAGTTTTTTGGGGGGAAAATTTAAATGAATTATATAACCCTGAACAGCAAGCAGTGAAATCACATCTACAAATGTAGCATATTTCCTTGTTTGCTTAAGAAATTCTGTGTTGGTGACACTAGAAAGTGGTCTGTCACTGCGGCAACGGCAAAGTCTCCTCTGATGGGCAAGGACAAAAATAATAGTGTCACTGCTAAACGGCCAACCATCACATTCTCCTGATCCAACTAACTACAGGATCTTTCTAGAAGTACCTCAGCCTTAAACACAACCTGGTGACACAAACATGGCCTCAAGCTGCCTCTCCACATCTGCTCAGATAGCAGAGGAGCGCGGGAATTGCAAATCTGAACCCTTCCATTCTGATACTATGCTCCCATCATGCAGACTGACATCAAGTAACTTCAAGCAAGTCAACGACCTCTCCATGCCCTGATCCCAATGCCTGCCCCACCTCTCTATCCAGCTCACTAGGCTGTGGAGAGGAATAAATAAGCTAAGGTACAGTTTCTTGAAAGGGTCACAACTTATCATGAAAATTGCTATTCTAATGCAATAAATGCCCAGTAAGCCATACAAGGTCTGACAGTTAAGTTCGCAGATTTGCCACCGTGCGCTTACATTGGCAGCACTGTACAAACAACTCAGTAAGATCTCAGAACCTTGCTATGTCAGTAACTCACAGCTGTTGTTCATGTCGATGTGTGCCAGTGTCTTGCTGAGGGGCATTCATTATTGTTGTTGTGTGTTTTTCTGTGTCATCGTGAGAATGTTGGAGCTTGAATTAGAGCAAAGAACAAACACTAAACTTCTTGTTAGGGGAAGCCGGGATGGCTCAGTGGGTTAAGCGCTCCCTTTGCAGCCCCGGGGACCGAGGATCAAATCCCAGCCCCAGCCCATGAAGACCCACATGCTGAACTGAGATGTGCTTCCCATGTGGGAGGCCCCCTGCCCAGTTCCCGCCATATGCGGCCCCAGCCCACCTGTGTGCAACGAAACCATGTCGAAAACTGATGAGGTACAATATGAAGACTGCTCTGGGCCCTCCCCCTTCTCTCTGTCTCTCTCTCTGTCTCTCTGTCAAAAACAATAAAATAAATCTTTAGAAAAGAAAAAATTACATGAAAATGACCTAAACTTTTTGACAACTCATGGCTCTTGCATCATGACAATGCACCAGCTCACACAGCACTGTCTGTGAGGAAGTTTTTAACCAGCAAAAAAATAACTGTGTAGGAACACCCTCCCACTCACCTGATCTGGCCCCACACGACCTTTTACTTAACCTGAAGATAAAGAAGATATTGAAAGGTAGACATTTTGATGACATTCAAGACAGCAAGGGTAATATGACCACGGTACTGACAGCCATTCCAGAAAGAGTTCCAAAATTGTTTTGAAGGGTGGGTGAGATGCTGGGGTCAGTGCATAGCTTCCCAAGGGAAATACTTCGAAGGTGACCATAGGGACAACAGACGAGAGGCAGGGCGGTAGAAGTAGGTGGACCAGGCCGGCTGTTGCATGCAAGGGACAGGGAAGGTCCACTCTGGGTCTCTCTTGGTTGACTGTCTCCTGCAACCCCAGACCCCTGAGAGCAGCTGGGACAGTGCTAAGACTCAGGTGCCCAGGGCTTAGAGAACACCAGGCAGCAGACGGGAGTGATAACACGCTTTCCCCTGTTCCTTTCGGGTCTCGGCCAGACACAAACCGCCTGCCTCAGACAGACACTTGAGCCTAGAAGGATGGCATCGTTGGTGGCTGAGTGGTCAGGGGCACTGGTAAAAAGCCCTCTGTGTTTGGTGACCGTCAGGAGTTGCAAGTTAAATTGGGGAGGGGGTCTTAAGCACGATTTCTCCCTCACACACAGCACCCCGAACAGCCCCTATGAGCAGCCAGCCTCTCTTCCCCAATGTCAACAAAAAGTCACCACAACTCTCCTTTCACATGCTTGTCCCACAGGTATACACCAGAGGGCAGTGTAAACCAGGACGTGGGAAGGAAATGTGACAGTATCCACTGGAGTCTGCAGGGTGAGCATCACAGGGCCTCATACAAGAGGGCGCTGGGGAGATGGGTGGTGAGTGGATTACTGACACAACACAGCCTTTGAAAACCTTCAGTGGGAGGCGGGGGGGGACGTGAAGAGGAAGCATTAGCTCCCTCAGAACTCACAACCACCACTAGCTCCCAAATCCTCAAAGGGTCTTGTCCCCAGTTCCAGACAGGAAACAGTTACCACGCACTTCCTATGTGCTGTATCACGTACTTCCTGTGTGCCTGGCACTGTGCTAAGGGCAGGATTTCAAACGTGGGTAAAAATAAGTCACCCCAGTTGAGCGCCTATGTTATACCAATCTCTCTACATGTATTATCTCATTTAACCCTCACAACTGTAAGTTGCTATAAGAATCCTCCCCCACTTTACAGATGGCAAAGGACAGGTTCAGAGGGAGGAAATACAGTCCAGTTAGTAACTGGCAGAGGTGGATTTAAACCCAGTCCCTAGATTTAGAGCCGAGGCTCTTACCACTGTACCAGCGCCTGCTTAGCATGTGCTTCCAGTGGTCCATCTGCCATCTCAATACTAACCAGGCACTTGCCACTCCCATCGGAGGCTGCCAGGCTGCCTGGCAGAGGCCTGGCTGATGCTCACACCATCCCTTCCGCTAAGACGTCAGAGTAGCATAAAGAAGCAACTAAGATTTTTCAAGGTGTGTAACATACACAATATCTAACACAGACACCCAGAATTTGGATACCAGTGTGTGTGAGCACAATGCCTGTTCTCGACACATTTGGATGGGAGAGGGCTGAATTTGGCCCAGGATGGAGCCGGAAGTCACTGCAAATCCCTCAGGAGAATGATGAGGCTAAAGCGGTCTATGCTGTGTGCCTCTATATCCTCCCTTTGCCCTCCAGGTTCACTCCACACCGTCCCCACCCTGCTCTGTGCCTGTATGGACTG